>VZTB01007322.1:337791-350352 GCA_013397245.1 Thryothorus ludovicianus
GCTGTGGTGGCTTTCCAGCTCCCTTAAAGCCAGCTTGGCAGCTGTGTGGAAAGCAGCCATGTGAGAGGCATGTGCTCCACGGAGCAGAGCAGGGCTGCACACCAGAATTAGCACCAGCTGCTATCAAAGGCTCTGAACTCCAGGCTTTTATCTGCTTTGCATGGGAATTGGCAGCAGTGAGTTTGGGTTTCCAGCCCTCAGCTGCAGTGTGAGGAAGCTGTGGCACGTTTTAAATTAATGGAGGGGTGGGGGGGGATCAAATTAGGGCTTTATCAGCATAAAAGAACTTGAAATACAAAGTTAAACTCAAAGACTAAGGGGCTGATTCTAATTCATGGAATATCCCCACTGCTCACAGTCCCTAATGAAAACATGTGTAACAAGCCTGCAGGGTTAATTTTACAGGGGGAAAAAAAATTCCAATAAAGCTCCATGAGATTTTCACGTTAAATTAATGTAACGGATGCTTAAAAGCCTTTCTAATTAGGCATTGTTATTAACAGGAATGTCAGGTGAATGAAATCAACCCCTGAGCTGACATTTCACTCCCGTGAACTTCCGAAGTTGGTGTTTAATCCCTGGCACGTGGCAGCTGCATTACAGCGGGGTCGTGGCTTTTCCAGACGTGTTCCTGAGCCACTCCAGGGTTTCCCCGAGTGAGGATTTTACCAATCCAGCCCTCCCTGCCACGAAGCATCCGCTGCTCCGTCAGCCTGCTGGAAAATAAAAATGGAAATAAAGCAACCGAGAGAAAAAAAAAGGGGGGGGAAAAAAAAACCCCAACAAACCAAACATGGAGAGAAGTGGTGACTTTGGGAGCGGAGATGAGCAGCTGTGTGATTCTTTTCGTGGAGACGTGTCCTCGAGGGACTGCCACAAGACGTCAGCTGTGCTGCCTTGTGGTGGGTGGAATCTGTCTGCCTTCAGCTGGATGTGTCTTCCAGAGGAAGCAGGATCGCAGCTGAACGCGGATCAACACACTTCCAGGGGAGCTGGGGCTTCTCCTGGAACAGCACACACCCACGCGGGTGTCACGGGGACGCAGAGGCAAAACTGCCACCCTCCTGTGCCACTGCAGCTGCTGCAATGATGGATCTGGCAGCCACGAACCTCTCAGGCGTGGGAAGTGCTGCGTGCTTCAATGCAGGGTCCAGAGACCTCCTGGCACAGCAGGCAAAGAGCCAAATTCGATTGGAAGGCATTAGGGTGGAGGGAAGAAAGGCATTTTTATTTCATTAGGAAGGGAAGCTGTGGAAAACAACTCACCTCAAATCCTCCCTGCCTCCCTTCCTGGCGTGGCTGGTGGGACCAGGAGTCTGCTCAGGCTCTGGGAGTCCCTGACCTCGTGTCTGGTTCACGAGGCTGTTCCTCCTCTCAGGGAGAACTGGAGGTGTCTTCAGCTCTGTGGGACCCCTGCTCCACACATCCCTGCTTGGTCAGCCACGCACGAAGCTCCCACAGACCCCTCCAGCCCATTTTAGCAGCAGATGAGGATTCCTGAGCAGGTTTTTGTTCTTTCTCCTCAGCTCTGCAGGCACAGCGCTGTGAGAGGTCCCAGCAGGTTCCCGTTCCTCTGTCTCAGCTGCAGCCACACTCTGCTTGTGCCCTTCCTCCAGCTCTCCCCACCCAGGAGCTGGGCACAGCTGATGCTTTGCTCAACTCTCTTTGGCCTTGGGAATCTCAGACTGGCCACAGGAATCTTTGGGATTTCACTGCCTTTTCCACCTTCCCAGTTTGGCAGGCTGCCCACAGTGGGCAGCTTCTTCTTGTCTCTCTTCATTATTGTTTCAGCACTACCAGAGCCATCCCAATATTTTTGTACCCTTTGGAGATGTGTTTCTACATCTCCCATCTGCATCTCACACAAGCCTCTTTCCTTCCTCCCCCCCAGCACTTGTTTGGAGCTAAAAATTCTCTGAGGAAAAAATAACAGTTGTTTCTGCTCAGTGTTTGGGCCTTAATTTCTCTCCTCATCAGAATCCTTTTAATTAATGCCTACAGGAATTTAATCTGTCTGCCTTGTTGATACCTCTGGCTGTCAGGTGCTGAAAGAAATGTTGAGAATCTTATCGGTGCACAAACACGCATTTCAGCTGGTCTTTGCTCCTGTGTTTGCCTAATGGCTTCTTTTAAGATTTCAGCCCTTATTTCTTATCTCCTTCCATAGCCAGTTCATTGGCAAATCAAGGAATGCTGGGGCAGGTCACTTCCTTTTCCTTTGGCTTGAGTTTGGATAAATTAAGCTGAGTAAAGAGCACACCCTGCTCCTGGAGCCTCTGCTCTCAGATTCCCAGGGGAGCTGCTCGCCCATGGGTCACCAAGCTGTGGTGCCACCAGAGGATTTGTGCTGTTTGTCTGCAAATCCTGCAGGAATATCTGCACTCTCCCAGGGTACTGGTGCCTGTCAGCAGGAGCAGAGCAGGGCTGGGAGGATTCCATGTGGTTTCGTGGGATCTGGGAGAGGAGGATGCATGGACATGAATTACTGGACAAATCTGGAGTATGCTGGCAGGGAGAGGAGGGAGGCACAAAAGCCTGATGAATTTTCCAGAGGAAGGAGGCAGATAAATCTGCCCTCATGGAGGAGTGTGACAGGAAAACTCTGTATCACTTGTTTCAATCTCCCTCCTTTCCTGCCCTGTGCACACCTCATTATCCTTTTGCACCTTCTCCCAGTTCCTTCTACTTCTCTTCCCTCTGCCAGTCTCCTTTCAGCTCTTCTCCAGGGCCTGAAAGCAGAGCATGGAAGTGCCAGTGCTGGATGTTTTGGTGCTGGTCAGGATTTTACCACACCGTGTGGATTTTGAACAGCATCTCTGTCCATGTGCCCCCCTCCCACAGGGAGCCAAGTGGGATCCAGGCACTTCTGAGCTGGTTTTGGCTTATCCTGGTGCTCCTGGTGGGCTGGCTAAGAGGAATGTAGATGAATATTCAGCTGTCTCTCCAGGTACACACTGATTTACACCAGCTGACCATGGGGCCCGTGACTCCCACATCTTCACTGAGCCATTAGCACTGGAAAAGGCCTATTAATTTGGCTATACTCCCCCTGGGGCACAAAGGCAGAAGAATTCCCTGCCTAGTCCTGTCTACTTATTTTTCTCATTTCATTTTTTGATGAGGTCTGCACGAGGAAACTCTCCTCGGAGGCAGCTGCCTGCTTGCTATGCACGAGGTATTGCTCACAATCCTATCGCTTCCCTCACTGAAGGGCTCACACCTAATAAAGTTCATGGCCATTCTTAAACACAGCTTTGGAATAAGATACTGCTCTGTGCTGGGTCTAAAGGAAATTCAAGGCAAACATTTTACAGATCATCAACACTGAAAATCTCCCCTGAGTAAGAAATAGTATTAGTTCCCCAAGTGGGCTCCTGCTCATGACTAACCATGGGTACACTGTTAAATCTCTTTCTGACAGAGGCTTCCAGCTGGAGAGATGGGAAGATTTCTCCTCCCAGCTTCACGGGGGTGTCAGGAGAGCAGAAAATGGGGTGCATCCAGATGCATCCATCAAGGGGCACAGCCCGAGTGTGCTGAACCTGAGCTGTGCTGGCACTGCTGCACCTTGTGTGCAGGTGAGCAGCCCAGAGAGAGGGGAAATGGCTCCTGTGAGAGCAAGCAGAGGTCTAAACACGACGGGGAAGAGGCTGAGCCCTGCATGCTCCCTGAGGATCAGCAGAGTCCGTTCCTGCCAGGCTGCTCCTTTTCGTGGTAGTTCTGACCCGTGGCAAAAGGGCACCTGGTATTTTTAGAGCAGAGGAACCTGCAAGCCAAGGGGACAGACAATAAGTGACCTCAGCTTTCATTCACTTGCAGCCTGATGCTCTTGTTCCCAGCACAAAGGTTTGTGTGCTCCTAAGCAGATCTGATAGAAGCTGGCCCTGCTTTGTCTATGCAGAGAGGCTCTCAGCCCTGGCTGCCACCTGTGCTCCAGAGAAAAGGGAGTCCATTAGCTCGGGGAGCAGCACACAGGCTGCAGGTAACCCCTGCAGCAGGTCAGCAGCGCAGCTGGGTCCATTTGCCAAGGCTTTGATCCACTTTGGGAGTCTTTGGCTTTGCTTGGAGCTGGGGAGTGATGTTGCAGAGCCCTGAGAGAGCAGCCTGAGCTCTGCAGCCACCCCAGTGCCTTTCCCGGTGGTTTGGACATTATCTGCACATCTGCATGCTTTGAAGAGGCTCAGCTTGTGACAATGTCCCTCACAGGGGCTACATTTTTCTTTTAGGTGTTGCCAAGCCAGGTGAGAGAGACACAGATCCGAGGGAAACCTCAGCCTGGCAAGGCTCAAGATAAAACTGGGGACTGTCTCACTGCACTCCATGTTTTCCAAGGGACCTCCTCGATCTGTCTGTTTCTTTCAAAATGATTTTGACAAATTGGAGAAATGGTTTGGAAGAAATTAGATGCAATTTAATAGAGATAAGTACAGGATTTTCCATCTAGGCAGGCGTAATGAACTGTTCTCATGCAGGATGCAGAAAGGCAATCTTGCAGGGAAGTCTGGGGCTCTTTTTTTGATCACGGAGTGGATGAGAGATGACAGGTTGCTGTGAAAAATGACAAGCAGGAGAGTGTAGACAGAAGTAACCCCACTAGGACATATAAAATGGAATTCCTGCTTTGCTCAGTGCTATGGAGAGCTCAGCTGGATCCAGTTTTGGCTACAGCTCATCCAGAAAGTTGCAAAGCACTGGAAGAGAGTCCAGACAAGGAGGACTGACTGAAGATTGACAGGCATGGGCTGAAAAGGAAAATTTAGTAAACTGGGATAGTTTACTCCAAAGAAGAGGAATCCAAACAAGACTGGAATAGTTCTGAAATATGAAAAAGGCTGATGCAAACAGAATGGGAATAATCACTTTTCCGTGTCCATGGAGCAGTCAGCTAGCACAGGGCAACTGCAGTTTGAATTAAACACTTAGAGGAGCTTTCCCAAAGGAAAATAAAGCAAAATGTTGGACAGAAAGTGTCAGAAGGGGCAGGGCCTGCATTGGAGCTGCAAGAGAGACAACAGCTGATAATGGTCCAGCCACAGCAGCTCTGTATGGGGACAGGCTGGGCTGGGTGACTTCCTGAGGTCCTTCCAGCCCTGGGATCCAGGAACATCAGAGTGTGTCCTCACAGCTCTGTGGTATCACTTTGGAGTTACTCAGCACCCCAGTTTTGCACATGAGTCAGGTTGTGAAGACACCACCACCACTCTGAAGTTCTGCTGCTCCTCCTTGACCTCCCTGCCCAGCCTGTGAGCCCAGGAGAGTCTTCTTCACTCCCACAAAATGTCCAGGCCAAGAAAACATTGCCATCAATCACAGCAGCTGTTCTGGCTCCATTTCCCCATCGCTGGTGGTGCCAACCCTGTTAGAAATTCTCGGTGCCAATCAGCAACTGTGAGAGGCTTCCTCCAGCCTCAGCTGGGAGCAACCCCGTGGCTGCTCCCTGCAGCCATCAGCTTTTGTTTGGCACCGTGTGAGGATGATTTTCTGAGCTACCTGTGCCACGTTCCTGCAAGGCCTTGCAAGAGTGGTGTGAATTTAATCTCTGTATTAGCCCACAGGGAATAACCCAGAGCAGCCCTTGAAGGAGCAGTGCTGGGGAATGCTGCTCCATCTGCTCCAAGCACAACCTTCCTGCATCTTCCCCTTAAATGCCTGCTTCCCCCTGTTTAACAGAACAAGTAATTAACGATGTTAATTTTAATCTCATTTGCTAATGAAGGCAGCCTAATTGCACAATAATTGGCAGCAGCCTTAGCAGAAAACAGAAAATAAACCCTGCATATGTAATTCACTTTAACTTCTTTCTAATTGCCTCTCCGATGGTTTTCCATCATCAGTGGTGTCTTTGGGGGATTTTGCTAATAAAGAGAAGTGTGGGGCACAGGAGATGGTGCCAGAGGGGAAGGAGCTGGAGTGACAGGCCAGTACCTGCTTTTCCCCAGCTGGGAATTCTAGATTTGGATTTCTAGACATGCCAGAGAGCCAAGTTAGGGCTAGATTCAATCGCTGGAATTCCATGGATTGTGGTTTGGCCAAAAAGCCACCCAAAGGATCTCTTGGACTCCTCATTCTTGTCCCAGCTGCCTGTTCTCCTGCACACCTTCCCAAGGCTCCAAAGAGCAGCTTTCCAAGGAGATTTGTTCTGCTGAAGTGTTCTCCTGTCTGACGTGCTCTTCTGAAGTCCCTTTGGTCTGCACATCTCAAGATGTTTCTGAGTCCTTCACTGATCATTCCTGAACACATCCAGGAATGGATCTGGATTTTTACAAAAAGGGGAATTCAGGCCCAAAGAGGATCAGCAGTTTCTCCTGGAGCTCCCAGGGCTAGAAAGGCTGGCACAGCCAGGAGATGGGTGGCAAGTCCTGCTGTTACTTCAGTTTTTGGCAATTCTGGGAGGTGCCCCTGACAGTTAAGTGCTTTTATTTAATTGTCCCTTTGGACTGGCTCCATGTATTTGCTGCTCCCCTCAGGATTTCCATTCCCTTCTCTACCATCCACCACCTCCTTCCCCAGTTCCACCTCAGCTCATCTGCTGCATTGTCTTCCCCTAATTAGCTCCTTCCTGAGTTGTTTCTTTCATCCGTGCAATTGAATAACAGCTGAAGCAAAGTCGGAAGAGGGAGCGGGAGAAGGAGGCTCGTTTGACTGGAAACAGCTGTCACTGCACGGCCCAGAGGGGCTGCTGGAGGGTGGAGGAATGGGGCTTCTGTCCTTCCTCGCCCTTCCTGGCCAAGGGCTCCTTCTGGGGAGAGAGGGGGGACAGGAGACATTTGCTAAAGGGCTCACCAGTGGGCAACTTGGAGGAGTTACACCAGCTGGAAATCCCAGCAGCTGCCTCCCAAAGGTTCCCTTGGTTCACATCTCTCCTAGCCTGCTGGCCTTTGAATTAAAACAGTCTAATTAGTGCAGCTCATTAGAGTCGGTTGTCTCAGGCTGCTGAAGATGTGCAGTGGAGGCTGATTCCTTCACAAGGTCCGGACTCGGGTGGTGCCAGTGGGATTTTGGGAGATCTCTGAGGGCAAAGGATGCTCTGTGGTCATTGTGGTGTCACCTGGGCTGGGCAGTCCCCTTGGAAAGGATCCCTCAGGAGGGGTCTCACTGCCTCAGCCTGAACATGGAGTATTCAGAGGAATCTCCTGGGCTTTCAGACAACTTAAGGGTCAGGTGTCCACCCCTCACAGCCTCCACCCTGGCTCCTGGGTAACCACAGCGTAGAGCACAAGCTGGGTCTGGCTTCTGTTTCTTTAGTGGAAAAATGCTCTGTGGTCATTGTGGTGTCACCCGGGCTGGACAGTCCCCTTGGAAAGGATCCCTCAGGAGGGGTCTCACTGCCTCAGCCTGAACATGGAGCATTCAGAGGAATTCCCTTGGCTTTGAGTCACCTTAAAGGGTCAAGTGCCCACCCCTCACACTCTCCACCCTGGCTCCTGGGTAACCACAGCCGGGAGAAGCTGGGTCTGGCTTCTCTTTCTTTAGAGCAAAGGCACAGTTTGTGCATTCCCTGCTCAGAAGGCACAGGATGTTTCCTCCTCCCCAAACCTGAAGGAAACGATGAGTAAATCTCTCATCCTCTCCCAGCAGCCCCTGCAGGGTCTGCCCAGGCAGCTCTGTTGGCACCTCTGTCCCCATCAGTGGGCACTGCCCCGTTCTGGGAGCGATTCCTGCCAGCCTGCCAAGCACAAGGAAACTCCAAACTCGTTGTTCTGAGCTGATCCAGACCCTGCCCTCAGATCAACACCTCCTGCAGAGGCCTGGGATTTGGGAAATCCATCACTGAGAGCTCCTGTGCTCAGCTTCGCCTTCTTTGGCCGCTCCATCGGCTGCATCCCTCCCTCCTTCCCCCCCTCCCTCCCCATCCACGGGTCCCAGGATGGGCACAGCTCCCAGGGGGAGTGCAGGAGCTCCAGTTTGGTGTCACTCTGAGCAGAGGTGGCAGTGCCCAGCGGGCACCCACACCCGCACAATCCAAAAAGCCCAGGGAGCTGCTGCAAAGCCACCAGGAACGTGGATCCCTCAGGACAGTGGGGTCTGTCCCCTTGCTGACACACACTCACAGCTGGGCACTGACATCTCAGGGGGAGGCCAAGCACGGGCAGCTTTGGCAGAAGCCAAAAAACCCCCAGGCTTGGCTCTTGTGTTTGGTTCTCCAGGCAGGACAGGAGGTGGGGACACAGCCTGGCACTGTTTGTCACTATCAGAAGGGGTCACTGCTGACAGATGTCCTCAGAGCTTTTAGAGCCCACAAAGCTGCTAAACACTAATTTTTTAAATGAAGTTGTCGACTGATCTGTGATTTGATTGTGCAATTGCAGCGTTCAAGATAAATCATGCAGAAAATCATCTAATTAAACTAATAATGAGTCCAAGGCAGGAGATGTTCTCTAGTTGTTGCCTTGGTCACAGGGGGAGGAGAAAAGACCCTTTTGGACAATTTCTTTTGCTCAAGATGGGCAAAAAATGAGACTAATATGTAATTTCACCAGGACCTTCCTGCAGTCTGGGATGTAGTGGTATCACAGATTTGTGCAGCTGGTGCAGAAACTTTGGCTCCCCATCTCTCATCCGTGGATATTTTCCTGATCAGGCCAGGCTGGGGTGTGGATAAGGTCAGGGAATATTAATTTTGGGGCTTGCCTGCCCAGCTGCCTGGTAGTGACTGAGGAAATACAATCATTTGCATTTTTTACCTTTCTCATTTTCCTGCTGTGTCAGAAATGTCCGAGCAGAAAGATGAGGGCTGGTGTGGATATCCTGGAAAAAAAATGCCTCTGATCCATCTCTGAAGAGGGATTTAGGCAGCAGCTAATTATCCCAGCCCTAAATTTGGACAAAGTGGCAGCTCTGACACCTGGACTCTGTAAAAATCAGGGGCTTCACTGGCAACAGCTGCTCAGGGCCTTGGGTTTGTGCTGCACATGAAAAAGAACAACACAGGAGCCCTGTGCCAGTCGTGCCCTCCCTGTCCCAGCTCAGGGCTCATCAGGAGAAACCTCATTGCTGTCACCAGGGCTGAGTGTCACCTCCTGGGTCACCTGCAGTCCCCTGCAGTGACACCAGCTGTGTGTGGTGGGGTTTGAGCCATCAAAAAATGCAAGGGGGATTCCAGGCTGCTGGGATCTGTTTCATTCCCAACCTGTCCCCTCCAGCTGCTGCGTTTCCATAACTGCTGAAAAATACAGGGACACATCTGGAGGGGACCTCCAGACCTCTGGAGGTTCACTGGTCTTCCCAGATGTTTTGTCCCTTTTTAAACTGCCAGTTTGCTGGGTGTTAATCACTTCTGGGTTTTATTCTCAAACCTGCTGGGAAGGGCATTTTCAGAGCTGTGGGATGGACTGGCCCAGTTTGGGTTCAGCTCAGTGAGTGCAACACTTTCGTCTGAGGGGAGGACAGGGAAGGGAAAATGAAGCAGAGGCTTCTGCCAGCATTGCAGAATTTTTGTTCTGAGGTAACACCTCTCCTCCAGTGCTGCTTTTGACAAACATATCATTGAATCCTGTGGGTTGGAGAAGACCTTAAAGACCATTGAGCCCAACTACAGCCCCAGCACTGAACCACATCCTCAAATGCCACATCCACACATCTGTTCAATCCCCCCAGGGACAGCAACTCCACCACTGCCCTGGGCAGCTGTGCCAGGGCTTGACAACCCTTTTAGCGAGAACATTTTTCCTACCATCCAATCTAAATTTCCCCTGGTATAACTTGAGGCTGTGTCCTCTTGTCCTATCACTGTTTCATGTAGCCTAGAGAGCAGGGAGAGCTGATTTCCTGCAGCAGGCACAGCACATGCTCTGGTACGAGCTGAAAAACCTGAGAAATGGGATCCAAGCAGGGTGGAAATAAAGGAGTGGGAGTCAGAAACTGTCAAATCATGCCAAACGAAAATGATTGTATTTGGGGTCTGCCTTGCACAAAGCATGTAGGATGGCCTGTAGCACATTTCTTTTCTCTCTTTTTCTCATCTCTCCCGACAATTTTTCATTTGGTCACCGAACTGAAAAATTCATCCTTTGCACTGCTTTAAGTGGAATTCCATGTCAGAGAGTCTCTTCAGGAGCAGCAGTGGCAGGGATGATGGTGGGGAAGGTGGCAAGAACAGCATTAATCCCAGCTCTGTGCTTTGGGCCTGAGAGAGCTGTTAACTCACAATAACACCTCGGGGGATTATTGATTTTCAAAGGGACTGTCTTGTTTTTGACAGTGTAATTTTGTCACTCCCTGGGTCATTTTACTTTCTAATGGGAAGAGAAGTCAGAGGATCAGGCTGCTTTAATGGAGAAAGAGTTATCCAGCTATTTTGTGGCACTGGGAAAGGAATATACTGTAAAAGTGGGGAGGTTGGTTGAAAGTCATGCCTGTGCCAAGCATGATTGGGTAAAGCCAAATCCTTCTGCTCCAAACTGGGATTAAAGGTGTCAGTGCCTCTGAAACCACATCAAGTCCCCACTGAAACATCCGTCTCAATCACATCCCAAGTGGGAAGCAGGTAAACTCCTGCCTGGAAGGCGAGGGAAATCTTTGTCTCAATCACATCCCAATTTTCCAGCTCTCCAGTAAGAAACCGAGGAAAACAGAATATTCCTGCAGAGCAGGTCCTTAGCTCTCATCCAGGAAGGAGCCTGAGCCATGTTTGTGCTGGGAGGGATGTCCCAGAGAGGACAGGGTCAGAGAGCAGCCCTTAATCTGCATCTCCTTTGTTGGTCAGCAGCTCTGTGTGCTGGGAATGTGCCGAGCCCACTCCTCCTCTTCCTCCTCTGCTCCTATACCCCATCCTGCCGTGGGGAGTATCCTCCTCCTCCTCCTCCCTGCTCTTCAGCATCCCTGCCTTGTGGGGAATATCTCCTCCCCTTCCCATGGCCCCCAGCCAGGCTCGGGCTGTGTCTGAGCTCCTGTGCAGCAGCAGCTCCTCCTGTGAGCGCTGCCTGCTGCCAAAGGAGGAGAATTGTCCCAGAGCCTCTGCAGGAGGAGCAGCTGCTCTGGGACAGTTCTGCATTTGAGTCAGAATTCAGGTGCTCATTGCCCCTGATGCCTCAGAGGGCTGGGCTGGGACAGAGAGCAGCCAGAGCAAGAGGATAAAGCAGGGATTTATTAAAAGGCCTCAGTGGCCTGAGCAGTGCAAAAGCCTGGCTGGGCCACACCCAAGTTGAACCCCAAAATGGTCACAAAATGGACAAATGATCATGAGGTCAAACACTTTTATAAGTTCTGTCCATTTGCATATTGNAAACACTTTGATAAGTTCTGTTTGAATATTGGAATTAATTGTCCAATTACAGCTCCAGGTTATGAAGCTCCATCCTCCTTGGTTTTCTCTCTTCCCTTCACCATTGTTTTATACTCTGAGTGTTGAATCTTGCATTGGTTGTCCTTGGTGCCAGGCTGGAGAAGGAATTGTTTTGTCTCCCTGCTCTGTGAAGAGACCTCTGTAGCACTTAAAAAAAAAACCTAAAACTACCCAGCAAAACAGTCCAGAATCTGAAGAATATAAAAGCTAAAATTTAAGGCATCATCCCAGCTTCAAAATCCGCCTTCCTTCCTGAGAATCCCAGCAGAGAATGTTTCTTCACTTCTGTGTGATTTAAAGACCCTGGTCTGGGAAAGGTTTTGTTTTTTTAACTTACTTTAACATCAGGGTCAGTCTGACCTGCAGGCTGAGTTTATTTGTTGGTTTAGTTTACCTGGAGGCATTTCCCAGTGAGCGCTTCAGCTGCTGGCACATTTCTTGTCCAGATCCAGTTAATAATCTCCATTGCAAGAAAATGTAACATTGCAGGAGCTTCTCTCAGGTATCAGCTGGTGTTCCCTGCATCTCTAATTGTGCTCCACAGGAAAACAAGTCCCATCCCACTGCTCCATGACGGCTCCTTTTCCTCTGCTGCTTCTCCACCCTTCCACCCCTGACTTCCAAAGATGACCACAGAGTCACAGAAACCTCTGATCTATCTGTGGGATGAGCAGAATGAAATATCCCACCCAAAATGAGGATCTTAACCACTTAGAGGAAGGCCACTGAGTTGCTGGGACTGCCAGAGGATGCTCCTATGGATAATGGAGCTTCATTTCCACTTGGATCTGTGGGATGGGAGACAGGGCCAGCTGAATGGGCAGAGAGAGCTTCCCCAGAGAGTCAGAGCTGTTTAAAACTGCTGGCCTGAGTTATTGTCACTTTAAAGACTCAAACTGTAACTCTCCAGTTATCAACTTTCCTAGTGTTTACTCCAGGATCTCGGGAGAAAGGGAATAGGTGTGGCTGGGGAGACACCCTTGGCAGATAAGCTTCCAGCAGCTCATTATCTGCTGGGGAGATTTCAATGCCTGGGAAATATAAAGCTGCTAATTTGTATTTTAATATTCCTCCTGTGTCCCATCGGCCGTATAAATTAAGTAAATTCAATCAAAGGCTATCCCTTATCTATTGCCTGCCTGTGCCTTGCTGGGGAGCTGGATCAGCTCAGGCCACAGAGAGGTTGGGAATAGAAATCTGAGATCCCTCCCGATATATCAAAGTCAGACAAAGGGAGAGCATTGATCGCAGGCAGCCAGACAACAGCCTGGCAATAA
>VZTB01007322.1:360696-386310 GCA_013397245.1 Thryothorus ludovicianus
TCAGCCAACGCCATCTGTTTAATTTTTGACCTTTTTGTTGTCTGACCTCCTTTGAACTTCACTGGAATTCTCCAGGGTAATATAGTTTCTTTGCATTCAGGGGCAGGATTATTTGCTATTAAATGGGAATTCAGGAAAGAAGGAGACTTAAATTCTTCTCCTGACCTGTTAATCTGCTGGGGACTAAAAATACTGCCTGTAATTACAGGGTTTTCTCCTTTTTTTTTTGCTATTTGGCTTGAGTTCAGGCCAGACCCCTAACTTGCTTTTTAAGCCTTTTATGGCAGATACCTCTTTTCTGAGAGCAAGCTCATGTGTTTCTCCAGAGCCACCATGTCCTGCCCACTGTCCCCAGCCACGCTGCTGCCTGTAGGCCTGGAATGTTCAGGGAAGAGGGAAATCAGCCTGGATAAACACCTGGAGCTCAGAGGTGACTGAGGCTGGGCTTGTGCAAGTCCTTCAGGGCACTGCTGGAGGGATCCACACGAGGAGCAGGGCTCAGTCAGGTCCCTCACCCTGCCACAGGCTCCCACCTGGAGCTCAAAAGGACCTCCTTGGCTCTGTCTCCTTGATTTCTCTTTGCTCCTTTTTCCTTATCACCTTTTCTCATCCCAGTGGGGTGCCCAGGGAGAGGTTTATGGCAGTGTCAGGGTGGGGTGAGGGACGTGGTCCCTGGCTGTGACCCCAGCCAACGTAGCTGTTCCTCCTCTGCAGTTCCCAGTGGATGAGGACGGTTCTTCTGAAGCTTTTGGTGGCTTTTTCCCTAGAAAACAGTTGATTTTCTGACCATTGCCCTCTCTCCACACAAAAGTTGCGTTCACTTTTCACCCAGGGCACCTGGAAAGTGGAAGATGTCCAGTCCACAGCTGCCGTAACCCAGCAGAATGGAACAATTCCTACCAGGTGGGCTGACCTGTGGAACAGCTGATTCTCTGTGTCCTCTTGGCTCCAGGGGCTCCCAAGTCCATTCCCACCTCCAGGACACTGCAGCTGCCATTCCTGGCTCTTGAGGAGGGGGGAACCTGTGGTACATCCCAAGGGAGGATGTCCACAGCAAGCTCCACCTCTTCTGGAACATTCCAGCATCCTCAGGAAACTTGAGATTATCTTGAAACCCCACAATTCTCAGAGAGCCTCTTTCCAGTTCCTGCCCAGCTTCAATGCCCCTGTCAGGGAGATGTGATAAATCAAGAACAGAATATTTTGGGGTCCTCTCTGCCTTGTGCCCGTGTGGGTGTAGCTGTGCCTGGCAGGCTGCAGGCACAGAGGGTGCATCTCAAATCAAGGATAAGAGGAGTTTTAGTTAATGCACTCCACAAGTGGCTTCCACGGCACCTCTACTGACTACTTTATCAGCAGAACAGAGCACAGGAGAAATTGTAGATGAAACAAATACAGAAAATACATTAAGAGAGTAAGTAATGAGATCTGGGTGAAATTGCATCTTATGAAAAAGTAATCTGCAGCTTAGTGTGCAAGGAGAAGGAATTTGATTGAATAGAGGGGCTCTCAAGAAAGGAATGAAGGAGCACATTACAAACAGACAAAGACAGCCAGGTGTGTTGTGGAATGCAGGGAAGCAGTTAAATTAGGATGTAATGGAAAAGGTTATTTTAATATTCTCTTTTATGGATATCGGTGTCAATATTATCTCAGGGAAGGGGAGAGCAAGGGAGGAGGAAAGGGGTGTGGAGTTGGGAAAAAGGCAAATAAATTGCAGCTTGTACAAATTCTGGGGTCCTCTCGTCAGAAGGAGCAAAGACACGAGCGGCAGAGCTGGCTGGTGGCATCGTGGAGGGACACAGAGGTCACAGGGCTGGCAGGCACAGACATTTCCCTGCCCACTCCTAATGGGATGGCAGCTCCTGCTTGGGAAGGGGCAGCCTGAGCTCCCCAAATCTGGGAATTGTGTCTGGCTGGGGCGAGGGGGAAGTGATGCCCTGGAGGATGGGATTGTGCAGAGATGTCTCATGGCCCAGCAAAACCTTTTCCTTCATGCTGTGTTTGAGTTATTTGGCCTTTTCCTGCCTCTGGTTTTGGGGGGGGTTGTCCCAGTGCCACTGGGGCAGGATGGGGAGGGAGGGGCACACAGGATGGGTTCTTAAATGGGATTTTCCCACTCGAGGCTGCTGGAAATGCCTTTGCTTCAAGCATGCAAATCTCAAATCCAAGGCAGCCCCCTGGGCTCTCTCCTCAGGCCTTGGAGAAGCAGAATCACCTTCTCCAGAGGTTTTATCACCCCCCACATTTACAGCAAATGTCCACTGCCAGAAGCTCTGCTTCAGAGCAGGTCAAGGATCAGGAATTTGGGGTGGAGAGGTGATTTTGGCTTCAAATGCCAGACACAGGATTTGCCTGAGCAGTTGCTGAGGCAGGAACAGCCCAAATTCAGCCTCGTGTCTCCCTCCCTCTCCCTCCTCCTTGCCCCCAGCCACATCTCTCACCCCCTGGCACAGCCTCTCCCATCCTGTGGCCCAGGCCTTCCCCTGGCGGGTGACACTTCACACACCTGGCACTCATTAGCCTCTCCTGAGCCAGCCCTAATTAAGTATTTGCCTCATTAGACTGAGAGCTGAGGCCCTGTTGGCTTGCTGGGGTCAGTGAGGTGCACCTGTGAGCTGAACCTTCTGTTTATTCCCCTCCTTTTGCGGGAAGCTGGAAATGCTAAAGCTGAGGAGCTGTTTTGGACACGAGGCAGTTGGAAAATGCCACTTGTGTCCCTCATTAATGAGGAACTGAGCAGAAATCTGGGCATTTGTGTCATATTGAAAGGATTGGCCATTCCTATGCGTTGGACTGTCCCCCTCCTCCAAAAATCTTGGAGTGGAAATATCTCCTGCCACTGGGGATTTCTGGAGCAACAACAAATCTCAATTTCAGATGTCCCAGGCAGCAGCCAAGGCTCACTGCACAGAGCTGCTCCTCTCAGAGCTGCCTCTGCTCTCGGCTGGCTACAGAAGGAGGCGAAGCTGGGTTCATTCAGCCCAGAGTGGAATTTTTGCTAACTCAAGTTTGATGAGCTCATTTCCTACCTTGCTTTGCAATCTGACTCCAACACCTGCCGTTCCCAAACAAGCTGGGAAATGAATTCATTTCAGCCCGAGCCAGAGTGGGCGATTTTCTTTTGTAGTTTTGAATTTTTTAGTGGATGGAGAAATCAGCAATGATTTCATTTGGGACTGAAGGAAGTGCTTTGTTCCACATCAAATGAGGAGTGGGAGGGTTTTACCCTTTTGAGTATGGTCAGGTGTAATGGGAGTCAGTGTGAGACGAGAATGAGCCCTGTGAGCTGGGAAATTGGAGTGGTTCCTATGAAAAATGTCACACTGAAGTGTTTCAGACTAGGGGTGGAGGGGAATATTGCTTTCTGCTTTGGCTTTTTCGACTGAATATTATCCATGCAGATAAATCTGAGGGTTTTTTTGAGCCCAGTGCCAGTGTCACCCAGCTCAGGTGGGGACAAAGACCTGAGTCAAAGCTCCTTGAGCCCAAGATTTAGTAGCCAAAGGGTTTTTGATCCACTCCTCCTGCTGACAGCACAGCTCTGCCCTGCCTTAGCACCATCTCCAAATCTCCTTTTTTGGAGGCAGGACACCCTCCTGAGCTCTTCCAGTTTGTTCTCATGCCTGGTGTTTGCACAGCTCCATCCTTGACAGCTCCTCCTGTTTTGTCCCTGAAATGAGCCACGTTGCATCCACTCAACACTGCTGGAGCCAAAAAAAAAACAGAGATAAATGAAAGGAAGCTTTTTAAAAAAGCCTTCTCACCTGGGCACCTTTGTTCCTGCCGCGGTGAAAAAGAGGACGGTGTTTTCATAGGCTGGGCTCTTGAAATGAATGCAGATGAAATGGTTCAGTGTAATTAATTAAATGATCTCCAGCACCTCAGGAGGATCAGCAGCATGCAGAGGACATAATTGGGTGTACACTGGCTGAATACATCATCACACACACACATGTGCAGGCTGTGTGCCAGGCCCAGCCACTCCAGTCCTGCAGGATTTATTGTCCTGCGAAGCTGCTGCAGCCACAGCTCCTCGGGAGAGCCCAAGGCAAGGCTGCCTTCCCTGAAAGGAACTTGTCCTCGTGTAAAACCCCTCATGGAAAGAGCCTGGAGCTGCCAGGAGTCACCAGATCCGTGCCATGTGCACACACATTTGCTGGGATGCATTTGGGACGGGCAGGAATCACCTGTGCAGCGGCACCAGCAGGGATTGCTTGCTGCTTTCAGAGCAGTTTCTCTCCGTGGTGCTGATTATTAAGTACCAAAGCAATGCTTTGTTATTATTTTACCTTATTTATTTCCTTTTCTAAACCCATTCTGGGGTGAAGGAATTCAGTGCTGGCAGGACTGAGCTGCTCTCGGCTCCTGCCTTCTCTGGGGGGCTGACCCAGAACTTGCTGTGACTAAAAGATCTGTCAGCTAATTCCATTGAATTTTAGCCTGCACCACGCAGGGTCAAGGCAGATCACAAAAAAAGCCGAGTTGTGAGGGAGGACAGCCAGGCACTCACAAAGGAAAAGTGCTTTAAACATTCAAGAAGAAAAGTGGCCAAGGAAAATGATTTTCAAAGGTGCCTCCGTGAAGGCTGTGATGGGGAAGGAGCACAATGCCCAACGTGTCTGGCAGCACAAAAGCAGCTCTGGGAGGGAGCAGAACGAGCTGCCTGGTGATTAAACTTCCCAAATCACTGTTGCAGGAGCAGAAAATAACTGGAAATAAATAGGTATCAAATTTCCTACTTCCTCCGTGCCACGGGGGAGAGGGAAAATTCCTTGGAGGGCTCTGCAGTGCTGGGCCATGGGCAGAGGGGAAGAGATCACCCAGGGCAGATGTTTAGGCTGGAACGTCCCTGTGAGCCAGCACAGAGCCCCTGAGGCCACTGAAAACCTGGATATTGTGCTGGAATGTCCCTGTGAGCCAGCTCACAGCTCCTGAAGCCACTGAAAACCTGGATATTGTGCTGGAATGTCCCTGTGAGCCAGCACACAGCCCCTGAAGCCACTGAAAACCTGGACATTCTGCAGGCCTTGCCCAGGAAGCTTTGAAAGGATTCTCTTTTCCAACACATCTCCTGAAAACCAGTTCAGGACAGGCCCTCGTGGCAACTTCCACTTTGGAAAATTCAGGTTTTCTTCCTCTCCTGCCTGTTCTGTGGCTCTCTCCTTCCTCTGTCTCCCCCTTTCTCCTGCCATCCAACAAATCTTTTTCTTTGGCTCCTTCTCCAAGCTCCTCTGTGCATGTCACAGAATCCACAAGATCTGAAGAGGGGGAGGAAGGGGAAAAACACAGCAGTAAGAACCCAGTTTATTATTTATAATGCTCAGCTGTAAGCAATAAACACAGGCAGGGAATGTAAATTCTGCCACTTCCTTACCCTCTCTCTATAATTCCCTGGTAAATTCGCATCATTCACTGTCAGCCTTAATGTGCCTCTATTTGTCTGAGCTACCCATTTCTCTGGGACTCTTTTTTTTCCTGATGAAATAATATCTCCATGTATAGTTCTCTTCCTCTACCCTCAGACTTGTAAATTAAATTAATTTCAAATTCAAAGGGGTAATATCCTGCTAAAATGATCCGCTGTATCATTGCAGGTCATGGTGTTGAACTGTAAAATAAAAGCCTGTTTATAACTTATCATTTACAAGGCTTTCCTCTCCTAGAAACTACCACTGTGATGGAGAAAGCTGCCTGAGGAACTGGAAAAATAGCTATAAAACCAGAGGGAGGTGTTCACATAACCTGGGAACACAGCAGCCAAAGATGACCTAAGTGGGCTTTTTAAATTCAGTGCTGTTGTCTGAGCATCCCCCTTCCAAGGCTTTGCTCTTTGGCCTGGTGCTTTGGGGAGCTGAAGGAAATCCAGCAATGGAAATCCCAGTTCCCTTCTCTGTGGCTGAGAGAAGAGGAGAAAGGAGGAAAGGCAAAAGATCCACATCCCATTTCCAAGGCAGGGATTTACTCCTCAGTACATTTCAGGAACACAACTTGTTTTTTTCCAGAAGTAGGGGTGAGAAGTTGTTATTCCAAATTTCCTCATCTCTCATAAACAGCAGAAACTTCTGGCAGAATTAGCCAAGACAATTTTCTTCTTCATTTTACCTGCTACATAGATGTGAAAAACGAGGTTCACTTTCTTGGTAAAATTTAAAGAGTTTAATAAAAGATAATTAGGACAAGGCAATAAAGCAAAAAATGAGTGTCTGGCAGCGAGCCAAGAGCACACCCTAATTTACAACACACTTCTTTAAATGCTCCAACATGTTGCATATTCATAGACCCTCCTGCATTCCTTAGAGTTCCTCCCCCTTTTTTTTCATTCCATTTTATTTCTTTTGGTGGTTCCCGTCAGTCACTGATCTTCTGGTAACAGATGATCGATGAATTCCTTCCCTGGGGTCTGGTATCTGTCACATCTTCTTCATCTAGACAGAGTAATCCAAGAACGTGAAGAATTCCCTGATTATCTTTTTGTCTTTCTCTAAGATAGTTACAAAAGCTTTTTACATCACACTACTATTTCTAAGTTTTGTTGACAGCAGAAATTAAAGAAAATATATTAATACAGCGTTTTTCTACATTGTACATATAGCATTCCTTTTAACATTTGCAAAAAGTCACATTTATAATATGCATTTGTAACAATAGAAAATGAAAAGGCAAGATTGAGGAGAAGGCTGAGCTCTGTAAAGAGCTAGAAATGTTCCCTCTGTCAAAAAGGGATCTACAACTCCCAAACCTGCTCGCCCAGAAAAGGAGCCCAAAAAAAAAAAAAAGCAGGAGATGGAAAATCTGCTCCAGCTCCATCAAGCATCTGTGGAGTCCCCCACCCTCAGCACTGAGCAATTTAATAAACCCAAGTGAGGGACACACAGGAGCCACCTCTTTTTGACAGGGAGTGGATGGAGAAAAAACTCAATTTTGCCACGCAGGGTGCATTGGCAGGGACCATTCCACCAGTGCAGCCTTTCCCTTCCTGCAATGGGATTTGCAGCATCCCCTGGAGAGGCAGGGCCAGTCCCCTCCCTGCGATGGCAGCAGCACATCCGTGGTGTCACGGACCCCCAGGGTCCTTCCAAAGTCCCGAAATGGTTCCTCTCAGTCCTTTCCAAAGCCCTGAAATTATTCCTTTTCATCGCCTTAATGAAGACACTTCCCTCACATCACATTCCAAAGGTTTTCCTTCGCAGGGGCTGCTGCTTCACCGGTAGTTTTGTAATTTATGAGACTCTTAGTGGCTTAATTACGCCGTCAGCTCCATCTGTCACTTAAGTGATATGAGGAATGATGGGATGCCATTACCCAGCTAATAGTTGCTGTAAAGAGAATTGTTTTATGCCATTTAATCGTGGGAACATAAACAGTTTTTGCTCCCCGATATCCACACTTGCTTTCAGGATGATATTTAAGAGGCCAGTCTTGACTTCTGTCCTTCTGCCTGAAAAAAGGGCTGCAGGAAATAAAGGGGAACTCGGCAGCAACAGGTCTAATTAGATTTGCCATCAAGATCATGAGCATTTGGCTTCATCTTTTTCCGTGCCGATGGACTTTTTATTCGAGTCTTGGGGCCTCTCTTGCTTCTCGTCTTGATCTGTCATGATGTGGTGTCTTCATCCCCACGAGGGCTTGGAAAATTTGTGTCTGAACCCCTCAGCTTTGTTAGCACATCTGCCCTCTTTGAGTGTGTGGAGTAATATTCATTTAGTGCCTGAAGGGCAAGAGACCCTGGACTGGATCTGCTGGAGGACAGAGTCACCTAGTTTCCATTTTAAATGGTAAAAATCAAAATTTCAAGCTCATAAATCCCTCTTCTTTAACCCCGGAGCCACCTGAAATCTAATTTTCAGCATTAAAGTGTTTCAGGCACCAACATTTCCATCCTGAGCTCACTAAGGGCAGGTTCAACCCTGGCAGGACTCTGCAGCTCTGAGTCCCGTCTGCACCCCCGGCAATTTTTGGCAGAGCCTTTGCTGTCATTTTGCTGCCAGCCTCGGAGTTGTTCAACAGTGTGAATTTGTGGAGGCTGAGGGGAGGCAACTGGGAAGGAACTGGAGCCACGGGAGCGTTTGCACCTTTCTCAGCTCTGCTATTTTAGTCCCAGACAGAGCTGTCTCGCCCGCCCTTGCTCTGCTCCTGCTCATCCCACGTTGGATTGGATTCCTGCAAACATCGCCTGACAGGAGAAATCCTCCCGGCTCAGCCGTGCAGGGTTTCAGCTTTTCCTCCCCAAAACGTGCATTGCCAGAGGCGTGAAACCCAAACCCCGCGGGTTAAGCCGGCGCTGCCCTGCATGTCCAACATCCTCTTTGCAACAATCCCATTCCTGGGAGCCGCCAGAGCCTGAAAAGAAGCAAATTGGCCGTTCCAGTTCTCCTGGATGGTTCCCAGATTTCCATTAGAGCTCTGTGACACTTGGACGTGCCCGACATCCCCGTCAGAGAGGGGTTAAGGGACGCTGGCTGCTGGTCACTCTCCTGCTCTGATAAGAAGCCGTCAGTCAGCAGGGACCCGCTGCAGTCACACAGCAATAAAACTGGAGAGATTATTTGCTGCCGTGTCATTCATAATAAATGGATCCCAGGGTGCTTTGTAGAATTAATTAATGGACAAAGGAGAGGGAAATGAAGGATGGGAGACCAGGAATAAGAGCTAAGGCTTGAGGTGAGGTGTGGAAGGATCTCCTGGAGGAAATAACTGCAGTGGGGCTGCCGGGGGGCACTGAATACACAGGGCAGAGATAAACAGCTGCACATTTGGCCCAGAAAATGACATCCCCACGCTGCTGGTGGCAGCTCAAGGCAGGGGCTCAGAGGAGGATGTGGGTGCTCCTGGCTCTTCCACGGATGGATTTGCTGCCTTCCTCTCTTCCTGTTTCCTCCCTGTATTTCGTGGGACACTGCCCAGCTCCATCCACCAGTGGCTATGAAATAAATGGAGTGTCATAGAGAAAGGCACTCCATAAATCCCCAATTTCATGACAGATTATTATTTATGGGGACACGCCATTTAGGGACTCCCCCTCTGTATAAATGGTGTCATGCAGCAGAGTGGGCCCAAGAACATGGCCAGGGCGAGGGGATTGGAGCCAGGAGGGGAAGAAGGGAGAGGTTTCCTGTTTTTTCAAGGAACATCTGTTTGCCTGCAGTCCCCTCCCACTCAGCCACCTGCATTTGCAGGCTCTGCACAGTCCCTGGAAGGAGGTGGAGGTGGTGGTGGTGCTCCTGAGGGACAGGTGTGCTCAACCTTTGTCAGACACTGGAGAATCCACCTGGGAGCAAGACGCTGGATTGCCCAACGTGGTGGAACAGTGGGAAAGTCCCCCATGGGTGTCACCGCTCACCAAGGAACTGCTGTGGGATGTCCCATGCCTGGCCCCGGGGCCAGACACTGATTTTGGGCAGGGACAGGCCCAGAGCTGCTGCTCATCAGCAGAGAGGGGGTTCAGCTTTGCAAAGCTCAGCTCCAGCTGATCCCGTGCCCAAAGTGTGACCTTCAGCCCTGGAGTCCTGGTGGGCAGCATCTCAAACTTGAGGGGCACGGCTTGGATGTGGGAACAGCACAGATCCCACAGAGCCCATCAGAGCAGCCGTGTGAGGCAGCACGAGTCCTCCAGCCCTCCTTCCTTCCCCCTTCGTTAAATCCCAGCGCCATAAACCAAAATGTCAATTTTCTTTTTAAACATCTTTTATGGCAGCTTTGATGCAGCTCGGCAGATTGATAGCCCGGCTGACTGACGGCTCCCATTTATCCTCCCATCAAGCGTGCAGGATTCCCCGGCACAGACAGCCGTGACAGGGAAGGAGCCCTGGGAAGGGGCAGCGTGCCAAGGAGGTGGCGGTGGCGCTCGCTCAGCGCTGGCACCGCGCACATGGCCGGGCTGCCGTGCCCGTCCTGCCGCCTGCTCGCCATCGGGCGGGATTACCCAGCGCAGCCTCGGAGCTGCCCTCTGCCATGGGCAGGGGGCTCGGCATGGACCCGGCGGAGCGGAGACGCCGTGCTAATTAACGAGGCTGCTAATGAGGGCTGGAAGCAGCCGCACCTCCGGCAGGGCAGGGGGCAGGAGGGAGGCGGGCAGAGCTGCTCGGACATTCTCTGCCAGGGGCTTGCCGTGCTTTTGGGAAGGGTTTCTGTGCAAATGGGTGGAATTTCATCGCTCTGGGACAGCCCTGTGGGGTCCCAGCCCGGGCAGACCCTGCGCTCCGGGGTGATGGGGTCACTGCGGTCCCTTCAGCCCGCGCCGCCCGTGGGACGGAGCATCCCCGCAGCTCCTGCCCAGCATCCCCGCAGCTCCTGCCCAGCATCCCCGCAGCTCCTGCCCAGCATCCCCGCAGCTCCTGCCCAGCCTCCCCGGCCGGCGTGCGCCGTCCGCTCCGCTCCTTTCATGTCTCCCCGCAGCAGTTCAAAGCGAGAAGAAGAAAGCGGGCGGCTGCAGGGCCAGACAAAAGCCCCGGCAGCGGCAAGCGGAGCGCTGGCCCCGGCTGTTCTGCTGACTTGGTGCTTCCACTCGAGCGAGAAGGAGCCTGGGCAGGCTGGGAAGAGAGTGGGATTAGCATAACAAAGGCTGAATTCTGCAGCATCCGGTAGATAAGCTAAGAGATGCAGCAGCACAGTAAATAGAGTCTTTTCTTCCCCTCGTCGTCTGTTCTCCCCTCTGTCCCTTCATCGCCGGGCTGCTCAGCTCTCCAGGGGCCCGCGGCATCCAGAACAATCCGAGCGAGGAGCCGACGGAGCTGCCGCGCTCCCGGGCCCCCCAGAGGATGCTCCCATCCCGACAGGATGCTCCCATCCCGACAGGATGCTCGTGGAGAGGCAGAGGTGCTGGGAGCCGGCGACACTCCCTATCCCAAACCCAGAAGGGACAACGAGGAGGGGCAGAGGCCACCCGGACGTGTCGATGCCTAAAGAGGCTCCCTGGAACACAGGCTAGGCAGTGTTAAAGGAATTAAAAATAAAAAATAAAAAATTAAAAGGCCTTCAAAGGATAGACCTTGGGCAGTGCAAGAGCCTGGCTGTGGCTACACCCAAGATGGACAACAACTCACAAGTTCTCACACTTTTATAAGTTTTGGTCCATTTCCAGACTGGTTTCATTGTCCAATTCCAGCTCCAGGTTCTGCAGTCCCACCCTCCCAGATTGCTCCCCTCAGTTCGCTGCTGTTTGCACTTTTTGGGCTGAAGCTGCAGCGGTGCCCTTGGTCCTGGGGCTGGGAAAGGATTGTCCTGTGCCCTTGGTTCTGGGAAAGGATTGTCCTGTGTCCTTGGTTCTGGAAAAGGATTGTCCTGGGTCCTTGGTTCTGGGGCTGACTGGGCTGTGAGCAGAACTTGCTGACGCTTTACATGGAGTTCAGAATCACACTCCAATGCAGTGCAGAACCTGAAAAATACAAAAGCTAAAACTGAAGGCATCAGAGGGGTTGGCCAGCCTGGCCCAGTCTCTGAGGTGGCACAGCTGGACTCAAGGACATGGTGGCACCAGGACACGCTGCCAGCTCAGCGTTAGGCAAAGCTCAGCACCCCCTGGAGATGCTTCGGACTGTATCTGATACCTTCAAACTGATTTCTGCACACAGCACCTCCTCCTCACCTCGACACCCTTTTGGCTTTTTATTTATTTTCCATATATTTGTAGCCTTGTAGGTTTGAAATATGTAGTTGTGTCCTTTCCAGTACTTTTCCTGCCCTTTCTCGTAATAAGCCAACCCTTTCTAACACATTCTCGGAATTCTGTTCTTATTCTTAAGAAGTGAGTTTCTGACTAGAACATCTTGTTTTCCACCAGAACTTAAGAAAACAGAGCAAAGAAGCCTCTGGACCAACCCCAAGGGGCTGACCCAAGGGTATCTTACTGGGGTAACTGGTTTCTTATTGGACGTACCTGCTGGATATACCCATTAATTAATTTATAAAATTTACAGAAATCTTTTCTCGTGTGCACAGAGCCGTATTTGTGCACCTGAACGCTTTCATTAAAGAGTTGCTTTTATCTTCTCGTTTTGACACTGTTGCAAGAATTCTTCCTTTTATTTGTAGGCAGCAACCTCCTGCGTTTCATCTCGGGGCCTTGCTCGGGGGCTATCCCTTGTGGAAGAGCTTGGATTCTGCTCCTTGCTGCACCCAATTATTCATTTAACACATTCTTCAGCGGCTGTTGCTCAATTCACTGTGAAACTGGGTGAGAATGCACAAAACAAGGGAATTATTGTCTAATTGAACTGCGTGTCTTCAGCAGTACAGGCTTTGGAAATGGCACTTGCCCTGAGAAAATTCCAACAGGATGATTTTTCCCGGTGGCTTAATTAGGGAAAAAAAAACAACAAAAAACAAAACAAAAAACCCCCAAAAATCTAGGCATGTTTCATTAAATTCTTATCAGTGGCAAACCCCAAAACTTCCATTCCTTGGCTTAAGAGCTTTTATCAGGGGGCCTGAATGTGGTCAGTGTTTGACCTCAAACACCTCCCTCGGAATTCTCGGGCTCTGGACCGCAAATGTTCATCTCCAGGTTTGCTGGGTTTCATTTGCAGCCTTCCTGCCGAGGAGCTGTTTCATTAGGGAGGTGTCACCTGTCCCCCCCTGCCCATGGAGGGGACCCTGAGCGTTCCAGGGGCAGCAGCAGAGGTGCTGAGTGGTGCCTGTGCCAAATTAACCCCATCGGGCCCGGTCTTTCTTCTTTGCTAACACAAAGCAGAATTCCCAGCCCCGCTGCCTCCTCGAAGGGAAGGTGAGCAAAACGACGGAAATATCCTGGTCCTTGTTGGGCCTTTAATGAAGCATTTACGAGATCAAACAGGAAGAGGTGCCCTCCCCCGGCCTTCTTAGAGCTGTAATTAATTGCCAAGTAAGTAGCATATAATTGCTTTCCCGAGAGCACCCCGGAGAGCAGGGCGATACCTCGACAAAGGTGCGGGAGCAAGCGCAGGTTAATTAACGTTCGGAATTAAGTGGCTAATTGCATTGTTCTGCAGGGGCAGCCCACCCTCCCCGCGGGGTGGCATTCCCGGGGGATCCCTGCCTGTGGGTCCAGCGATGTTGGCAGTGAGAGGAATGAGGGATTTGTGTTTCCAAACCAGCTGTGGGGCGGCTGGTACATAAAACCAGCACTGGGAGAGAAAAGAAACAATGGGAAGGGTTCCACTGATTGATGAATGGAAAAAAAAGATATTTGCCTTACAAACAAACTGATAAATGAAAGGTTTGTTGATAAATGAAATTGGATATTGAAAGATGAAAGGAACAATGGGGAGAAACCATCAATTCCATAAGAATTAAAAATTAAAAGGGAGAGTCATATATTAAAGGTGTATCTTAGGTATCAGGTGTTTTGGGAAGTCTGCATCTCTCAAGTCCCTCAGCCAGTGGGGAAAGAGAGGGAAATGCAGCTGGGAAATTGGGATAAAAAGGAGGCTGCATCATCCTAAAATTGGAGAGACACCAGGGGAATGCCCCATGGCCTCTCCCTTTACTGGAATAAAGTTCCAGATCTCCTGTGTCTCCTTTTTGGACACAAACCTCTGGTGTTTGTGGATTCATTTTCCTGACATCCCCGCAGGCACAGGGGCTGAGGGAGAAGCCTGGCCATGCCCTGGTCCCCAGCCTGTCCCTGTGCTCTTTGTTCCCCTCGCAGGTACAAAGCACAAACCCTTTCAGTGGAGACGCTTTACGAGCCTATTTCTTAGATAACAGCACTTGCCTTAACCTCTCCCCTGGCTCTTCTTCCTCTGTTATGTTGCTGTTAATTCCGGGGATATTTCTTCATCTCCTGACAGTCCAAATGCCGCAGCCAGGGTAATAAACAGCACATTAGTTGAGCTTTGTTAGAGTGAACGAGGCTTTCCTGATAAAGAGTCGCCAGGGCTGGCAAGAGGAGTTGCTCTCCCGGGCAACATCTTCATTGTGCTCGGCTCCGAGTCATTTCCTGCCTCTCCAGAGCTTCCCTAACTCCGGGTGACTCCGGGATGGCCCCATTCCCACCCGGCTGTAGCCGGGGAAGAGCTGACCCGCCGTGTGGGACAGGTCACGGGGCTGTGGAAAGGAGGAGGAGGAAGGAGCAGAGGAGAAATTGGGCGCCCTGAGTTGCCCCAGCGAAAGCTGGGATGGCCAAACTGGGCGGAGTTGGTTCTCAGAGGCGATGCCGGAGGTTCCACCAGCCCAGTTAAGGACTCAGCAGTGGTTTGCCAACAGCCCTCAGGTTACTTTTCAATGATTGTCTCCAGGACAGTCTCCAAGGGGACGCAGGAAGTTCATTCCTGCTGGATGGCTTCGGAGAAGCTCCCCAAAAAGGAGCAGATGGGTCTGTGCTGAGCTGAGACATCTCCCTGAGCTCACAAACCCTGGCCCAGGGAGTGCCCTCACCCTGGGGTGGGGACGGTGGGGCCAGGGGGACAGTGGGGTGTTAAGGAGGGAGAGGAAAGCCTGGAAGTTCGTGTTTGAGTCAATGCAGAAATGCCCGTCTGAGGAGTGGCAGGAGGGGTGGCTGCTCCCCAGCGTGCCCTCAGCTTCCCAAAGCCTTGAAAACCCACGGCACAACCCTGTTTGTGTCACCACAAACCAGGGGCTTCCCTCCAGGCTGAGATTCATTTCCTGCCCCTTCCCCTTCCCAAAGCCCCTCTAGCAGCGTCCCTGCTGCCTCCCCCCGGTGCTGCCTGCCCGCAGCGAGGGGATCTGGGAGGAGGAGGATGATGGAGTGTGCCAGGCAGGGAGGGAGAGCAGCTCCTTCATTTGGCCTCTCCATCCCCGTTTGTGTTTGGAGGTGTGGGGAATATCTTCCCAAAGGGGCCTAATGGAGCAGAACCCCAGAAATATTTCCAGGCTGCCCAACGTGGCATTACCCCAGCAGCTAATTAAAGTGGGGCCGTCCCAAAGTGATGAGTTTGCAGGGAGGCTGCGGGTCTGAAGGAGATTGATGTTGCATGGCTTATCAATTTTCAATCTCAACACAGCCAGATATTTATCAGGCTGCAGAGAACAAACACTTGTAATATTTAAAGGGGGAAGATTTTAATGAAATCCATTGCAGATCACCAATTTCTGCTCCCCTGGGCTCATTCCTTTCCTCTTCTTTCAGTCATTTTTCTTTTTTTCAGTCTTATTTTCTTCTTCTTTTTTTTTTAGCATACAATAGTCAATGAGGGAAGGAGAGTTTCATTTCAAATGCTGGCTCCCTTCATCTCCCCCTTCTCTTTCCCTCCCGAAAGGTTTATGCATTTATTTGGATAAAAGGTTTTAAACAATAAAGAACTGTCTGCAGTAATCTGTGAAGGTAATAGATTATCCTGGGGGGAGGCCTAGGCTGCAAAATTCCCTATTGAGGAATTCAGTCCTTGCCATTTAGTTATTTTATTAGGAAAGGGAAAGAAGGAGGGCAGGAGAGTCGGAGGGAGAAGAAAACAATTGCTGGGCTGAATTATGAATTATTTGCTGGAGTAAATCCTCCCATTTTTCTGAGCAGCATCTGAATCTGGGCCTTTCCCAGACTCACTCCCAGGTCAGGGCCATGTCATCAGTGCCCAGGGCTGCCAGATAATTTTCCCAAAGTCACCTCCATTGTGTGAAAAATGAGCTTCACTCTCCTGTTAAAATTTAAAAGTTTAATAAACTACAATAAGAGACAAAGACAATAAAGCCAAGTTTTTGTAGCTGGGTGCTTGGCATTCAGCCGACTGTGCTTGGAGACACTTCTTAAATACCTTCTCTATTACACTACCTATTGCATATTCATAAACCATTCTGCATATTCATCTTTTCCACAAAACTGTTTTCCATTTTCCAGGAACTGTTTAGCATGGCCCCTCCTTGGATCCGCCTCTTTAGAGTGTGCACTTTTCTTGGTTGTGGTTTTCTTATCACTCCCACTTTTGGTTTTGGTCCTCATTTTCTTCAGATATTCAACTGCTAGCTGGAATATCAGTAGCAGGGGTCTTCATCATATGTCTAATGGATGTTATCCCGACCAAAAAGATAATTCCACAATTATATGAATTATTACACTACCATATCTAAATTGAGTTAACAGCAAAGAATAAGAACTATATCTTTATAGCAAAATTATTTTAACCGTATGCATACAGCACTCATCTTAATATTTGCGAAAAGCGTAATGCGTGTTTATAATGATGGGAAATAGCCCATGGCTCCAGCCCGGGCCCAGGATGAAAAACTCTCCCCAGCTTCCTCCAAGGATCCCTCGGGATGCATCTCCCGATCTGCAGAGCAGCGCCGGCACGGGATGGTCCAGCCCGAAACCCCTCGGGAGCTCCGAGCAGGTCCCAAATCCCAGCTCCAGATTCCAGGTCTGGCCTTGAAGCGCTCATTAGCATCGCGGGAAGGGCGCTGGTGATGAGCGCGGGTGCCGAAATCGCTGATCAATAGCGAGAGGCTTTGGCTGATGCTCCGCAGCACCTCCCGCACCTTTCCCCGCCGCGCTAATAAACACACGCTGCTGCTGTCGGGGCCGGCGTCTCAGACTGACTAATCACCTCCAAACAGCTTGTAAATGCATGGTTAATGAGAACTGCATGAATAATTGCTTTTTCATTCTCCTGCCTAACCTGGGAAAGAAAAAAAAAAAATCAACCCAGAATGAGATTTCTTTCGCGGAGCTGCCCAAAATAGAAAGTTTTCCAGCGTGTTTTTTCTTGCTGTAAAGGAATTGGTGTGTGTGTGAGCCCTCTCCACCTTCTCAAAGCCTTTGAGAGGAAATGGAAGAGTCAATATAATCTGAAATAAACCAGATTCCTGTTTGCTTTACACTCATTTTTCTCTCTTTTGAAAGTATTTTAAAAATTAGGTTGAGGCAAATGTAATCTTCCAGTAGTGTTTTGAATGGAAATGATTTTATTTCCCCATTCTGGGAATAAAAGATCTCTTTGAAACTCGATGTGAAAACCTCCTGGCATAGAGGGGAAGGAAAAAAAAAAAAGCTCCTTTTCTATCATTTATTAGAGATGTCTGGAAGAATCTCAGATCGCTGCATTCTTCAAACGCTGCAGTCACTCCCTGCAGCTCTGGCACTGGGAAGATGATGGGATGGGGAGCTGGGCTGACCCTGGCTGGGCCCAAAGCTGCTCTATCCCTGCCCTCCTGCTCTGCAGAGCAAAGAAAACACAAGGGAAAGCTCGTGGAGAGAGAAGGATGAGCTGGAAGCTCCTGGCAGCCCCTCCTGTATCCCCCCTCTGCCAAACCCTGACCCACAGACCTCCAAGGATGTTACACCTGTGGCCAATTTGACATTTCCAGGGGATTTCTGGATTTATCAGGCTGGTTGCTGTCCCCTTTCCAGAGATAGTTCCACCTCAGGAGCCTGGAAAGCAGCACGGACTGAATGCAAATAGGATCTGGATCCTGTTTGTTTGCACTCGCTCACACTTCTGCGAGGGTGCCTTATTCTTTTTTAATGGTAAATTTGGGGCTGGCTTCTAAAATCAATCCCTAATTGAGTGAAAGAAATTCAAGGAGCTACAAACACCCTAAACCAGACTAGTTTGCAGCAGCCTCTAAGCCTGTTCTGCATTAAATCAGGTTTTCTCTGTAAATGAGGCCTTCACTATAATTGCTCTGGAGCAGCTTATTCTGATTTCTTCGCCTCTTTGGCTTTGGTAATTTGTCTTCAGCAAAACACTGAGGACAGACAAAGCCCAGGGGAAGGCAGGGGATGCTCAGGAGGACAAGCCTTGCTGGCACAAGCTGTTCCTCCCCTCCTCCCATCTGCCCAGCTCCTCACCAGTGGCAGGAGGACTCCGGGGGAATTCTGAGCCCAGCATTTCCCAAATCCCCAATCCAGGGCCTGGCTCTCGGAACGGGGTCTTGGGGACTCTCTGAGGGAGCCTGGTGATGGCAAATGGGTGAGGGAGGCAAGGCTGGGAGAGCGGGGCTGGAAAATGAGTTCCTTTCATTCCAGCAGATGGAAAAGTCCTGCCTTATCAAAATCCACCCGGTATTTATTCACAGGGGCTGGGGTCTCACAGCTCCTCACCCCCAGCAGCCCTGGGAGGTGTCTCAGGCACATTGCAGCCCTCGTTCTGTGTGCTGAGCACAGAGTGTGAATGGGGGCTTCTGTGCCCCCCAAAAACACCTGGGCACATCTGGGCAGCCACACTCTGTGCCCCCATCCCAAAGGACATGGGCTGTGCCTTCTGACAGCCAGGGGACAGAGAGCTGGCAGCTGCAGGGATCAGGAGGAGACAGAGAAATAAATCCACGTGCTGAACACGACCAAACTGCAGCAGGGACTTCCATGAGCAGCCTGTCCCTGTGTCCCTGCAGCCACATTTGGGGTGATGGCTGTGGGTCCATCTCCCTGTGCCCCAGCACAGCCACCCAGGAGATCCAATCCCTAAAAATCTAGAGGGAATGGAGGGAGTTGCAATCCCTAATAACCCAGGGGGGCAAATCCAGGGGGCCAAAGCCTCCTGGAGGCAGCTCAATAAATAAGCAACATCCAGCACAGTTTAGTGAGCCCAGCTGGGCTCTCCCAAGGAGTTCAGAGCTAATTCCACCTCTGCACTGAAGACTTTCGATGACTGTTAATGAATTTAAATGATGGGGATTTTCTTTTCATGCTTCATTGCATATGCTCCTCACATTAAGATGCTAATTAAGAATCCATCAGCCCAAGCTGGGAATGATGTGGCCACGGAGCAGAGTGGAGCTGTGACAGTGGCTTTGGGGCTGCTCAGTGGGACCTTTTGTCGAGTCTGATAAATTATTTGCTTCCACAAGGCTGCTCTGTACAGGTCCCACGGGGAGCTGAGATTTGCTGTGGCTCTCATGTGTCAGTGGCTTGTTTGATCCCACTGGGATGTCTGAGGGATGCTTGGGCAGCCTGGGCTGTGTGTGAGAGGAAAGGAGGGCACAGAGAACAAATCCCTCAAGGGCCAATGAATATAAACTCACCATCACTGACAGGGAAAGTCCCTGAGCAAACTGTCCCCAGCAAACCGTTGGAGTTTGGGAGATATTCCGGATAACAGCACAATTTTCTGCTTCTCTGGTGTGTTTTCCACAATTGAACACAGCTGCTCAGGGCAGGTGGTGCTGTTGTGGTGTTTTCAGGTGATTCAAAGCAAGGCCTTAAATTATTTTGCTGGGTTTTGTTTGCTTTTGCCTCCCAGGTGTTGACACATCCCACCCTCAAGCATCCAGTTTGTAAGGAGGGTTTGGCACTGGGATGTCGTGGCATTCCAGGTGGGAAATTCCCCCCTCTAATCCACCAAACCCTGTCAGGATATCTCAACAGCAGTGCTTGAGAAATTAGTCCTAAATCTGGGCTGAGCCAAAGCCTGCAACTGTTTTTTAAAAGTCAAGGGGAGGGCGAGAGAGAAGAAAAGGTTTATAAATCATGAAACTTATTAATCTAATCCTAGAACAAATTTACCAATTCTAAAATGGATTTTCAGGGATGATGGGAAAAAATGGATTTTGCAAATCTTAACAATTAGTCCTCCTTAAAGAGCTTCTTGCTTCCCAGAGCAGCTTTGTGCTCAGGACAGTTTGGTGAGGGATTGTTCCTGGCTGCCTGCGGCCCCTCATTATGAGAGGGATTGCAAATGCTAATTCTGGGGCTGGAAGTCTGCTCAGACTTCCAAGAACCTAAACTGTGTGAGGAAATGAATTCTCACACTTAACCACTGCTGCTCTGCTTTCTGAAGAAAATACCTGTAGCTGCAAATGAGTTTTGAAACAGTGGTGACACAGCTGAGATCTCAGATTTGACCTCAGTGATCCCCAAATCTCAGGAACACACCTCCCTCCCCAGTTCTATCCAAATTTTGGGTATAGTTACAGCTCCTCTTCACTCCTGGAGAAGGGAAATGCTTTGGTGCTGCTGTGGTCACTTCAGAGGCGTTGGTTAAAGGTTTCCACAACAGCCTCGCTGCTTTTGTGGCATCCATCCAAAAACTAGAAGAGCAGGGGACAAAAAAAAAAAAAAAAGAAAAAAGGCTGGCCTGAGGAGTGAGGAGCTTGTTTTGCAGTGGAGCCTCTTGGCTTATTAAGCTCAGCAAAGCAGAAGTTGAGTGGGCACAGGATCACTCCCCCTGTGCGCGCGGCTCCGTGTGGGGAGAAGGACGCAGACGCTTAAATAGAAAATTGGCATGGGGGAAACCAGGCAGGAATCCATTTCAGATGGCAATTTAGCAAAGGTTCTGCTGGCAGAGGTAAGGAGGTGGCTGTCTCGGGTCGTGATGACCCATGAGAGAGGTGCAATATCGGCTCTGGGCTCCTGAGCAGCGTGTGGCACCACGCGGCGCCAGAGGCGGCGGATGCGGATGGAAGCAAACCCGGGGCACGAGCTCAGCTGCTGCTGGGAGCTTGTTTATCTCGGGGCTGCTGGAAAATTCAGGGCCCAGTTGGTGGGGGAATTATGGAGAGCCTGTCCCTGTGTATGACAAATCAAAAGGGACGCGAGGAATTAGGAAAGGGAAACGTTTATTTTCTGCCTTCTGAATGCGTGTCGCACCCAGTTGAGAACAAAATTAATTCATTCATTAAAGGCACTCGCCGTGGCAGACGAAGTGGCAGAGCCAGACTGGGGGTGGCTGCTGCCTCACTGGGGGAGTTTGAGGGCACTGATGGCACAACAGGGACCAGAGCAGGCTCTGGGGCTGACACAGCCCGGGATGGAAGCTCAGCCAGGAGATGCTCCCAGCCAAGGAGCCCCAAGGGGGAATTTTGTCTCAGTCAAGTTTACACAAGAGGTTTCTGCTGCCTTTGCTGCACAGCTGCTCGTGATGCCTCAGATATTTGGCTCCTGGGATGTCTGTGGAGCCTCCCACCTTTCCCTTTCCCATTTTCAGTCTCAGAGAGGGACAGTGCCCTGTGCTGCCTGATCACTCCTGGGGGTTATTCCCCCCTCAAGGGAGGCTCTTCCCCTTGTGCCAGCGCAGCAACGAGAACTTTCCCAGGGCTTTGGGGACAGCAGAGGTGCAAACTGTCCTGTGTGAGGAGTCCTGTCAGCTCCCCAGGCTCAGAACAGGCCACATCCCAGCAGGAGAGTTCCAGGCACCGTGCCCTGCACAGTTCTTCTTCCTTCAGGAATCCACATCCCTCCTGCAGCCCCGCTCCCAGAACAGGCAGATCCCAGCACCCATGGGTCCCCGAGCTGTGATCATGGGGCAATCCAGGCTGAGGAGTGGATCCTGACACCCACCTGGCTTTCCCAGCTTTCTGGAGGTGGTGACAGGGATTTGCTGGTGCACAGCTTGCGCTGGGCTGTGACACATCTTGTGTTTATTTGGGAAGCCATGAATCGTGCAGAGGCCCGGAAACCAGGGTCTCAAATGCCACTCAAAAGGCCAAAAAAAGGCCAGCTACAGGCCTAAAAAGGTCAAAAAGCCAGCTACAACATCACCTGACTGCAGCCAGCCTCCCAGCCCTCCTGGCAGCTGGACCCACACCACAGTGTGAGTGATGCTGAGTGCCACGGACAGATCCTCTCGCTCTGTCAGGAGCTCACAGGCACCCCCTGAATCCCTCTGGAGTGGGGTGCCTCAGCTGGAGCGAGGCCAGGGCAGCACAGTGGGCAGGACACAAATGTCCCCAAGCCCACCCCCACAGCTGGGGGCTCCCCGTGGAGCCCCCAGGCCCAGCAGAGCCTTGGGGTCGTGGGGATGCTGAGGCAGCACAGCTCCCAAGCAGCCAGGAACAGCCACTCCTGGATGGGTGACAGCTCCAGGGAGCCAAGGAGGGCAGCAGAGGAGCTGGAGCTGCACCATGCAGGGAAAAGAGCATTTTGGAGAGCGTGCAGCTTCCCCGGAGCAAAGCCTCTGGTGGGTCAGAAGTTCAGATCTACAAAAGCCAGCCTGGCTTGTGCTGTGCTTCTGGATTCCTCTCACATGGGAAGGGCTGTGAATGAGGCCTTCTGTCAGCCCAAACTGGCCAGGAGATTCTGCCTCGTCCTGGCAGACAAGGAGCTGGCTGGAGTTCTCCATGACTTCATCAGCCCTTGGCCAGACAGCAGCGCTGCCTGTGCTGTGCCCAGGGCTGTGCCAGCACTGAGCTCCTGCCCTTCAGGGGTCCAGACCTGCCTGGGACACCCAGGGTCACCAGGGGACACCCAGGGTCACCAGCAGACAGCCCCAGGGACCAGGGGACAGCCCTTAGCTTTAAGTCCAGTGCAGTGTATTTTTGAGGCTCAGTCCCTGTCAGCACAGAAAGCCTGAAATCCTCTGTGCCCAGGGCTCTGACATGCCCCCAGACATTCCTCCCTGCCAGCAGGCAGGGGAGAGGGAGCAGGAAACAGGGAGCTGAGCTCTCATTGTTCATTCATTGCTGCCTGTCCCCCAGCTCCACAGGATGGTTCTTCTCCGAGGCAGGAGAGCCTTTGCACACTCCAGCCTCCAAAGGATCCTCAGGCTCCTCTGGCTGTGCTGTTCCCAGCTCTGAGTGTGTGCCTGGGGAGAGGGAAAATCAAATGTGTGATCTGAGATGAGAAGGGGGCTGTGATTCTGCTGCTCCTCCTCCGGCGCTCTCCAGACAAGGCGCGAGGGAAAAACGATTTGAGCAGGAGAAACAGGAGCAAGGAGCTCCGTGGGGCTGGCAGGGAACAAAACACACCGGGGAAAAGGGTTTTTGAGGAACAGTCGAGGTGGGAAGAGTGGGAAGAGGGGGCAGAGCTGATGCTGCACAGAGCTGGGGAAGGGAGACAGGCCCAGCTGGGAGGGCAGCTCAGGGTCTGGGTGTGACCCTGGTGGAAGGTGTTCCCTGAGCAAGGAGAGGGGAGCGTGCACAGGATGCCAGCTGTGAGCAGAGAGGGTTTGTTCTCTCACAGGACAGTCTGGCATTGCTGAGGGTGCCACAGGCACCTCCTTGGGTGCCAAGGGACACCAAATGGGACAGCAAAAGGGACAGTTTCCTTTCCTGTCCCAAAGGAAACTGATCCCTGCTGCTCCAGATTTGATCCTAGTGATCCCCAAACCTCAGGAAAACACCTCCCTCCCCAATTCTATCCAAATTTTGGGGTATAGTTACACTCTCCACTCCTGAAAAGGTTTGGTACTGCTGTGGTCACTTCAGAGGCGTTCATTAAAGGTTTTCACAACAGCCTCGCTGTTTTTGTGGCATCCATCCAAAAACTAGAAGAGCAGGGGAGAGAAAAGAAAAGGCTGCTGTGTGCTGCTGCCACACAAGCAGTCATCACATTTTGGGGGATAAAAGCAGAGCCTTCCTTTTGTCCTCCCCTGTGGCCCCGGAGCAAGGCCCGGCACACGGGGGTCCCTGGGGAGGGGGCAGGAGGCTCCCCTGCAGTGACTGACACCTGAGTGTCCTTATTGATCCATTGTCCTTATTGCCCATCGATCAGCCGGCCCTGCCCACGGTAATGATCATGGGGTCGATGCTAATTAGTCCATTTGCATCCAGAGCGGGCTGCCTGCGTGTGTGAGGGGGTGCCAACGAGGCTGATTCGGGCTGAGAAATGGAGTTTTAATTCAGCCTCTGCATTCCCCTGCACTCTCTGGACACCCCAGAGCTTCCCCTGTGCCAAACTCCCTCGGTTAGAGGGGACAGCGAAGGCCTGGATAGAGGATGAAGGGATGAACTCCCAAATTTTGCCTTATTGGTGGCCCAGATGTGGTGCCTGATCTCCAAGCAGTGTTTCCTGATCCTGCAGGCAGGAAGGAGGAATGCAAACAAAATCTGTGCACCGTGTGCTTTGGCCACCGAGGTTTCCATTTCGGGCTCCTGCTGCTCTGTGCCCACCCACGATTTGATTTGGACGCTTGCTGGGGAAGCAGCCCTTGTCCCTCTGGTCCTGCAGGGCTGCCTGGTCCCCTCTGGGGCTCGGGGATGACCTTTCTTAGGTCAGCTCTGCCTTCCTGCAGTCCTGGAGCTCCCAGAGAGCTCCTCCGAGCTCCCTGCAATGGGTTTCTGTTATCAGCCGCTTCTATCTGCAAAGCAATTGATAACAACAAATAATTAAAAATGTATTTCTGTTTCAGCAGCCTCTGGGTGCTCTCTGAAGCAAAACCAAGAGCTTGTCAGTGTGGAGGCACACAGGAAAATGTGATTTTCTCAGCTGTGAGGAGTTGCTCCTGAATCCCTTCTTATTCTGGTCTGTGTCCATCTTCTCTGCTGCTGTTGCTCAGGTCAGAGGCTGCATCCTCTCTGGCTCTGCACTGTGGGGTGCCAAATGCAGGCAGTTTGTTGATATTTTTCCATGCTGCTTGCTTGCTTTGCTTGATTTTGGAGCTGAAATGACATGCGGAGGGGATGGAAAAGCTCTGCTGCTGCTCTTAAATAATTCCCTGTGTAGATGGGTTTCTTCTGGAATGTGAATGGGCAGGATTTAGCTTTCCTGATTTAGCTAAATCCACTCCCAACCCTAACGTGCAGCTTGGCCTGGGGTCAGAATGTTTGTGAGGGGCAGTACCACAGGGCAGCTCCATCCCCAAATTCCAGCCTCCATCGCTGCAGTGTTTGTGCTCAGAGCTGACCAGGGGCTCAGGGGAGCAGCCACCAGAACATTTCAGAGGACACTGACCCAGCCCCTGTCCTCCAGCATTGCTGGGACATTCATTGATTAGCTGCTAGAACAAAATCCTGTTTGTGGTGGTTGTGCTGTGCTGAGGGTGACAACATCTCCCACCGTGTCCCCTCACACCAGGCAGACCCTGCTGACCTAAACATGGATCCAGCAACCTCAGGAATGTCCCTGCATCTCCCTTGTGTCTCATTTCCCACCCTGGTGCTGCCAGGGATGTCACCGCTGGCCGTGCCACCAGCGTGTGGTGCCCACGGGGCTCCAAGCGCTCCCTCCAGAGGGGTCCCCAAAGCAGGGACAGCAAAGCCACGTCCCCTGCCCCAGCTCAGGGCGCAGTCCCCGTCTGCAGGATGCTGGGAGCCACTGGGTGTCAGTAGCATCCCACTTCCCGGCCGCCCGTGGCCGTGGAGTCGGGAGGATGAGTTTTCCTCCATGGAGAGCAGCTCCATCCCTCGGGGAGCAGCTCCATCCCCCAAGGAGCAGCTCCATCCCTTGAGGAGCAGCACTATCCCCTTGGAGAGCAGCTCCATCCCCCAGGGAGCAGCTCCATCCCCCAGGGAGCAGCTCCATCCCCCAGGGAGCAGCTCCATCCCCTTGGGGAGCAGCTCCATCCCCTCGGGGAGCAGCTCCATCCCCTTGGGGAGCAGCTCCATCCCCTCGGGGAGCAGCTCCATCCCCTTGGGGAGCAGCTCCATCCCCCGGGGAGCAGCTCCCTCCCTCAGGGAGCAGCTCCATCCCTCCAGGGAGCAGCTCCATCCCCCAGGGAGCAGCTCCATTCCTCGGGGAGCAGTTCCATCCCTTGGGGAGCAGCTCCATCCCTTCAGGGAGCAGCTCCATCCCTCGGGGAGTAGCTCCATCCCTTCAGGGCGCTGGAGGCAGCTCTGACTGGGGGGTTTCACCCCTTCCTGCCCCTATCCTGTGAGCAGGGCACGTTCCTGGTGCTTTTTCTCCAGGATTGTCTGGAGCCTGGCAAATGCAGTGCAGGGAGCTCACACCTCTGTGTGTCCCTGCCTGCCAGGGAAGTGGGAGAGGAAAAACCAGCACAGGACAGGGGAAAACCCTTTGCTCTTTCTCTTCAGAGACTTTCTCCTCCCCCAGGATGACAGAATTCCACACAAGTATTTTCAAATTTGGGT
>VZTB01007322.1:386356-411238 GCA_013397245.1 Thryothorus ludovicianus
TGTTTGGGGAGCATCTCCATCCCTCCAGGGAGCCGCTCCATCCCCCAGGGAGCAGCTCCATCCCTCCAGGGAGCCGCTCCATCCCCCAGGGAGCAGCTCCATCCCTCCAGGGAGCCGCTCCATCCCCCAGGGAGCAGCTCCATCCCTCCAGGGAGCCGCTCCATCCCCCAGGGAGCAGCTCCATCCCTCGGGGAGTAGCTCCATCCCTTCAGGGTGCTGGAGGCAGCTCTGACTGGGGGGTTTCACCCCTTCCTGCCCCTATCCTGTGAGCAGGGCACGTTCCTGGTGCTTTTTCTCCAGGATTGTCTGGAGCCTGGCAAATGCAGTGCTGGGAGGTCACACTTCTGCGTGTCCCTGCCTGCCAGGGAAGTGGGAGAGGAAAAACCAGCACAGGACAGGGGAAAACCCTTTGCTCTTTCTCTTCAGAGACTTTCTCCTCCCCCAGGATGACAGAATTCCACACAAGTATTTTCAAATTTGGGTCTATTTCGCAGCAGCAGTGTGGTTTTAAGTTTGGATAGGACTGAAACACTCTCCAGTTCTGGCCAAGGGCTCGTGGGTCTGTGGCCTGGAGGCAATTTGCTGGGTATCAGTTCATGTGCTGAACTCGGAGTGACTCCTGCTCAGAGACGCAGAGCTGTGTTTTGATGCCCCCATCCCACACCAGCCTGGCAGAGAACAGCCCAGGGAACAAACTGGTGCTGAAAGAAGAGCTCCCTGCATCCCTCAGCTCCTTATTTTTGGGCTTTGTACTTCCCTTTTCTGTTTGCTTCACTTAAGCAGCTTCAACGACCAGAATTGTAAACTCTTGGTGGGCTTCTTTTTTCCCTCCTGGCCCAGAATTTCATTGTTTTTCTGGAGATAACTATTTATTTTTCTCTGCTGTTGCTTTCTGCTTTCATCTCTTTCCTGTTCAAGTCAGCAGTCTCCCGTCTTGTGAATCTGGTCTCCCCTGAGACATTCCTGATTTTTGATCCTGTTTTCCATACTCCTGGCAGCTCGATAGTTTTTCAGCCTTTCTTTCCTCATTCCCAGCCCTTTTACATTTATTTTCTGGGTGAGGTGCTGCCTCCCTTACCCCACCCTTCTCTTGGCACAGACATTGGGAACAAGGGAAGTTTCCTCTGGGATGGAAGGACGGAGTCCCAGGCTCTCAAGGAGGATGTGCCCTCCTGGAATTAAATCTCTGGGTGGTGGAGCTGCCCCCTTGAGCCCCTTTTTCTTTTTGCTTTCCCTTTTTCTTGTCCCTCCCCTGATTTTTATTTGTGGACCTTCTTTCTCCGATTAACCTCGGGGCCTGCACGGCTCCTAAGAAAGATGCTCTCACTTCATTAAGAGATAATGGAAGCTGTCAGAGGTTTGAAGGATTGCACTCGTGATGGGAGCAGGAGGGGGAAGAATATATTCACAGCAAAGTTACATTTTCATGTAAATTGTTTAAAGATTTAAATGGTTTCTATTAGGAAGGGTCACTGGGGCTGTGCAGAGGCCTAAATTAGTCCTTCTGTAGCAGAACTATAATATTGTCTATAAATGAAAAGGAATAAAGAAAGCTGTTAATTTTTTTTTTCCTCCCTCTCATTTCAGCCCACATTTTTTCTCCTTCTGCCTTCCCCTGATTTTCTTTCGTTCTTGGGTCCTGCTCTTCTCATCTTCAGGCTGGACTTGGCAATTTCTCCGTGACCTGGCCCTGCCTAAGCTGAGTTTGCTGAGGAGCTGTTTGGGCAGCCCCCAAAGAGCTCCTCACAGAATGCAAATGCTCTGCTCTGGGTTTCCACGGGTGCCCCGTGGGGAGCAGGAGGGGTGATCAGTTAATTTGTTAATGACTATCCCAAGTGGGCTGTGGCTTCCCCTGCTGACAAGTGAGGTGGAGTCCCTGCTCCGTTTGGTAATTCATCCACAAACACATCTTCACACCAACAAACAGAGGTTTGCTGGGGTGTTCACAGCGTGGTTTTACAAACCCCAGTGCCTGTCTAAACGTGATGGCAGCTGTGGGGACGGGCCTGTCCCTCCCGTTTGGATCCTGCTCCTCATCCAGCCTGATTCCAAAGGGATGCTGCTGCCTGGGGATGGGCTTTGCCTTCTCCTGGGAGCCCTGGCTTTTAGAAGGGAGCACCTGTGCAATTTCTGCTGGCTTTGCACACAGGTGTGTCAGGGAAATTAACCCACCAACAGCAGAGATTTGTGTCCAAAAAGGAAACAGAGGAGTCCTGGAACTTTATTTGAATAAAAGGAGAGGCCATGGGGAATTCCATTGGGGTTTCTCAAATTTTTGGAGGACACAGCCTCCTTTTTATCCCAATTTCCCAGCTGCATTTCCCTCTCCCTTTCCCCACTGGCTGAGGGACTTGAGAGGTACAGACTTCCCAAATCAGCCAATACAGACTCCTTCTAATATCTACCCCCTCCCCTTTTCTTTCCTTGTCTCAATCTGTGGAATTCCTATGGAATTTATGGTTCTTCTCATTGTTTCTTTCACTTCTCAGTATCTAATTTTATTTTCCAGCAGTCCCACAGCTTTTTAGTAAAGACAAATCTCTCTCTCATTCCTTTCACGTGGGGCTGTGGTTTGGCCTCTAAATGCTTCTTGAGAGATGGTTTCACCTGCAAGCCTGTGAGGCAGAAATCTGAAGGTGCCTTCCCTCCCCTTGCTCTGTTCATCCCTGAAATTTGGTGTCTCCCTGGTCCTGGCTCCCTGTGTGTGTGCCCTGGAGCAGCGACTGAAGGGTTAAACCACCTGCACCTCCCTGCATTCCCAGCAGGGCCACAGGCCAGAGCAGTAAAAGAGCTTTTGGGCAATCAGTGATTTAATTTCCAAGGAGCTGGACAGACCTTTCCCCTCGGAGGGCAGGAGCAGAGCAGGAGTCAGGGAGAGCCGTGTGCTGTGTCCTGCAGCAGCCCCTGGGAGACTGCCCCGATCTTTGGGCTGTGAAACCTCCTAAAGCCCCCAGCAGGCTGAGTTCAGCAGAGTTCAGCCCCCCAGCTCATCCCTCCCTTGCAGAACAGCAGAGATCAGATTCACCGGCGGCTCTGGGGGCACAGCTCCAATTAGGGAGGCGAGGCGCTGATTGCTCTTCACACACCCGCAGGAGGCACCGTGGGGACCCCTCAGGGCTGGGGGGTCTTTGGGGAATAGCAGGAGGGACAGGGCTGTGAGTGCAGATCACTGTGAAAAGCAGAGGCTGAGAGGATGGAACTCCCTCTGCGCTGGGTTCTGAGGGATTTGGGCAGAGGCAAAGCTGGGCCAGCCTGCTGGTGGAGCAACGAGTCTCTGGTTTTGATCTTGGAGAAGAAAGAAAGAAAAGAAAGAGATGCCTTTTGCAGTTTGAAAAAGCTCAGTAGCAGACCTGCCTCTCAGGAAGAGCAAATCCAGAATCCTGAGCAGATCTCAAGGCAGTCACAGAGGGAGGCAAACCCCAAACATCCACCCCAAACGACAGCATTGCCAGAGAAAAGGCCTCTTGCAGCTGGCTGAGTCTGGGGTGGAGACACTGCTCAGGTTCTCCTGGTCATCAACCTGAAATTCCCCTCAGTGACACAAAACATCCTCCCCTTCCTGATCTGGCTTTGAACCCAGCTCCTCATCCCCTGCTCCTCAGAATTGCAGTGTGTCCCACAGATTTGCTCTTTTCATGGTGAAGGATCCTCTAATTCCAGCTGAAGGATGTCCTTGAGGTTTTTATCTCCATCTCTTCAGCTGCCAGCCTCAAATAACTCTTTTCCCTCTTTCCCCAAGTGTTCCTCTCCCTGCTCGCTGTTCAGGCAGCAGCTCCATCCCTTTCCTTTGCACTCCACCTTTTGCCAAACCCTTGCAGGTCCTCAAGGAAGGATCTTCACCCCACCATTGTCCCACCTGTGCTGGTTTCAATCTCTGTCCAGTGTGGTTGGTTCAGGACTCCAAACACAGCTTTTCTCTAAAGGGAACATTTCCCCTGACACCTTCTGCTCTGGAATTTGCCTTTTCTGAAATTACCTCAGAGATTTGTGAGAGGCAGGTTCATCCCTGCCTTTCCCTTCCTTCTTTCCAGTGTCTGAGCTCCCAGAAGCTCCTTTCTCAGGAGTTTCTCCACAACTGCTGTTGCAAGGTCACCCAATCTCTCCCACAGGAGAAATAGATTTCCCTCAGCTTTGGGGAATCAGCAATCTTCCCAAAGCCAATCTGTCTCTCTGTGCCAAATCCATCAACAGAGGTGCCAAAGAGACGAGTCCCTGGGCCATTGTCTGAGGAGCCCCACTTGCACTGGTGGAATCCATCTCCTGCACTGCATGGATTAGCTGTCCCAGGTTTTCATGCCTGAAAGAGCTGGTCCCCTTTTCCAAGCAGGGTGCCAGACAGTGTCACCAGGTTTGCATTGCTGAGTTCAAGGTCTGCCAGAGAAATGTCATTTCCAACCCAGGAGCAGCAGCCCTGAGTTCCTGTCACCAGCTCTCCCAAGGTGGTTTTGTTCCTGGGCTTCTCAGGGGAGGAAATTTTGGCAGTTCCTTCAGGCCCTCCCTCATTTTTGGCTTCTTACTGCAGCGTGTGGCCTTGTGGCCATTGGGGGATGTGTTTGAACATGATCCACCCTTTATAAAAGCTTATTATTTTAGACTCTCCTCCAGAAGTGGCTGGAAATGGAAGCGAGCTCCTGAGGTCAGGAGAAAGGCTCTTTAGCTGTCACGATTGCTCTGCCCCATTTCCCTGAGCGTGGGAGCTGTGTTTGGTAAACTCCAGGCATATGGTCCCACTCCCAGTTTGTTGGATGCAGGAAAAGTCCTCGTTGCCACCTTGGTAATTTCATGTGCTAATTCCTCCCAGATAGCCCCAGCTACTGACCTGCTTTAATACCTCCTTCCATTTCATTGAAATGGCATCAACTCCTGATCACCCCATGGTTATTTTCTAGGTCAACCTCTCCTGTAATGTCTTCACATTCCCTGAAATCCTACTAAAATAGCCTCGTGTCGTCCTGGATCAGTAACCATTTGGAGACAAAATCTGTTTATTATCGTGCTCGGGAATAAGTGGTGCCTGCAATAAGCAACATTTGCTCTGCAATCTGTGCCTCAAAAATTAAAGTCTCCATGATGACTCAGTCCCAGTCTGACTGAGGAGATCTAAACTCAGGCTCCAGCACGACCTACAAACTCCTTGCAGAGTTCTTTCCCCTAACAACTTTTATTTTCACCAGCCTAACCCATCCTTTTCCTCTGCTCTGTCCTTGCCAGAGTCTGATCCCAATAATCTGATTCCAATCCCTGTGTGTGGAGGCAGGAATGATGATTATGTGATATCTCCAGGTCCCTCTGTTTCTCCCAGAGCTCTCCTGAGATTTGTCAGCCTTGATGTCAGCACTCAACACCCAAACCTAACCAGGGGGGAGTTTGCTCTCTGGAAATAGCTCAGCATCCTCAAACTTTCATGGCATCAGGCCTTGATGCTCCTGTTGGATTGCAGGAGCAGCATCTGACAATCACAGACCTCCCCTAGAATCATTCCAGCCCCAGGCTGGTACTGCAATCAGTTCCCGTGGGATTCTGCTGCTGCTATTCTCCCAAGATAAAGGACCATCAATGGCTTTTAGCTTAAATTCTTCTTTTTTCTTCTATTTTTCCTTGCAGACCCCACAGCCTTCTGCTCTTTGGTCCCAAATATGCAGCAGGCTCAGCATTTCTTCCTGCAAGTTCCCCCTCACTGACACCTGTCTGTTCCCAAGGTTCTGCAGGACTGGTTTTTCCCCCATCTCATTTTCCTCCTGTTTTCTGGTCGTCCCGTTTTCCTTGAGCAGCATCCTATCCCTCTTTGGCTTCAAACCATTGCACTCTCCACTGTGTCTCCCTCTTTTTTGCTGAGCTGGTTCCACATTCCTGTTCTGAAGATCCTGCCAGCTTGGGTCTGGGATCTTTGGATGTAAACACTTCCTTTCAGGAGCACAGCTAAGAACAACACAGATGCCAAGCCCCCAGAATCCTGTTTATTACTAATTGATTCGGGGGGCATTTTGTCTCATTGTCACTATTTTCCCACATTTAAGCAGTGGAAAAGTCTCCCAAATTCCCTCCATGTGAGATCTCCTGTTTGCTTTCTCCTCCCTTTTACATTTTTTATTTCCCCACTTGCACCTGATGCTTGTTCCAACACATTTTCTTCCAGCCCAGCAGCTGGAGAGGATGCTCAGGGAAGGGGCTGTGGGTGGCAGCCCAGGATGTGGAGGAGGAGATTTTCCTTTATTCCTGGCATGCTGGAGGGTTTGAGTGAGAGGGATGGAGCTGGATGTAGAAGCTGATTTAGCTCACAATGTGCCACAGCAGCCCAAGAGCAGAGGGGACACCCCAGGCAGCCAACACCACCCCATTCCTTCCTCCCACTGCCCCACCAGCGCCTCCGAGCTCACACCACATCTCCAGTGACCCCCGTGTCATGGAAGGACACCACCAATATTATATTTTTTCGCAGACAGTATCTCAGAGTCAGTTCATGCCTTGGTTGCGGGTCGCGCACGCGGCCGCCAGCGCGATCCTCCAGCCTTTGGCGCTGCCCGGCGCCGCCTGGGCCTCAGGAAGCTCCTCCAGCTCCTTCAGCTCCTCCACGGCCTCTCCGCAGAGCTGGCGGAACACCGGCAGCCTCTTCTTGGCCTCGGGGGAGCCTCTCACATCCATGGCTTCCACCTCCACCCGCGCGGAGAGGGCGAGGAAGGCGGGCAGGTGGCAGCCGTGCCCCGCGCCGAGGCCGTGCCGGGCCGTGGGGTGACAGGACCCGGCGCCCTGGGGAGCGTGGCCGGAGCCTGCCCCGTCCAGGGGGGATGAGGCAGGGATGTTCCTGCAGCTCTCCAGGAAGATGTAGCGGATGTCCCTGGAGGTGTGGTAGGGTGTGCATTCCGGCAGGGACAGGCTGCGGGCTTCGCACTGGAAAGCCGGTGCCGACATCGGTGCTGGTCTGGCGTGGGGATAAATTGGTAAAATTAGAGGGGTGGGAGGCGAGGCAGCTCGGTGGGGATTCCCAGGAAATTCCCTCTCATGACAAACAACAATTGTTCGTATGAGTTGAAACCACAAAGGAACTGTTTTCTCATAAGGAAATTTTCTGTAACAAACAAAAAGTGCTTCCCTCCCTAAGTGAACTAAAGAAAGGCTATTTTAGTAATGGGAAGCTGAGATTTCTGGGTGTTGTTTTCTTTACATTGTCAGTTAAAAAGAAAGAAAGGGTAAGGAAAGAAGAAGAGTGTTCTGAAAGTTTAATTCTGATTCTTATTTTTTTTCCCCTTTTAGTGTTAGTTAATAAAGTTTTGTTACTTTTAGGCTTAAGCCTGCTTTGCTCTTAATTGATAAAATTCCAAATTATCAAACTTAAACCACTACACCTCCCCTGGGAAAACACCAGATTTCCAGAATCCTCTCTCCCCCTCCCTTCTCTAAACTAGCCAAGTTGCCTCCAGAACAGCAACACAACTCTACCATAAACTTTCACAGCAAAATCAGGAGATATCCACCAAAACTAAGGCTTTGCTGTGTCTGTATCCCAAGCTCCAGTTCACAGTTGGGTACAGCCACACCAGGCTGCGTGTGGGAGGGTGCTGTCAGAGGCAGACAGGTTGTCTCCATCCTTCCCAGAGCTCCCAAGGGGAATGAGCAACCACTGAATGGATTTAGGATCTGAAACTGCCTCTTTGGGGAAAGGCCGACCCTGTGCACTCCCAGCCAGCCTTCTGTGTTCTTCCATCACCGCCCACTGAATATTTCAGCTCTTTCCCAGGTTTTGTACATGTGTAAAATGCAGATTCTTGGGAGGGGGGGAAAAATCCCAACCTACTCCGTGCTTTGATACCTGGCTGGAGCCTCCAGAGTTGACAAAGAGAGAAGACGACCAACCCGGTTCATGGATAATTCATCTCATGCATAACTCATGCCCACACATTTCATGGATAATTTAGGATAAGGGCTTGCAAGATCAGGATCTCACATGGAAGTGTAGGGTCTCTCCTGAACAAAGCTGATGGCAAACTCTAGCTGTGGGACACTGAGTTTCTGCCTGTGACAATGTGTCAGTGGCTGGGAGAGCAGGAATGGTGTGGTTCCTTGGATGTTGGCATCTCCCAACCTGGCCAGACTCAAAATGCGTTTGGTTCTGTGCCCTGTCTCTGACAGTGGCCAAAATCTGGTCAGCCAGAGGAGGTGCAAACATCCCAACTCCACCAGGAGGTCTTAAAATCCTGGGGCTTGTGCAGAAATCCACAAAAAGCGCCGTGCCCTGCAGCTGTGGCAGACACAGGGGTGGTGCTCCATGGGCTGGATGTTCTCCCAGCAGACTGAGGCAGCAGCTGGGATGTTCCCTCAGATGGGTTCAGGACCATTCAGTGACTGCTGAGGATTGTTGGACTGGGGTACTCAGTGCTTTGTGCCACCCCAGAGCTCTGGGACAGGGCAGTGGCCTCGGCTCCCACGGGGTTTGGCTGCTGGAAACCCACCTGAGTCACCCTTGGTGCCTGGCTCCATCCATTTTCATCCAGCTTTGGCTGGTGTCTCTGATAGGAGCAGGATGTAATTAAGCATTTTTCTCCTCATTCATTATTGCTGCTCTTTTCTCCTCTCCCAAGCACAGTTCAGAACGGGATGGTTGATATTTTCTGGTGTGAGAGCAGCAGAATTTCACGCAGCGACGGAAGAAATTTGTGCTCTTAGACTTGGCCATGCCACGGGAAGTTGTTTAAAGCACCAGCAGGGAAAGCACGCGGCGCCCAACCAGAGCCCAAACCCTGAGACTCACAGGAGGTCGGATCTTAAAGCTCAACTCCCAGGCATCAAACATTTAAAGAGACCAGGGGAAGGCTGAATTATTCAAATCAGCCGACGTGAAACGTTTCCCTGCGAGGAGAGGAGCTCTCCTTCCCCGGCTCATTGTCTCGGCGGGGTGTCAGAAATGCTAAGGCTCATCCTGCCTTCCCCATCCCCCCTGAGATCCCTGGAACAAGTGAAGCACTCCCAGCTGCCAAGAAACATTGAATATTTATGAATTCCCTTAATCACAGAGGCAGGGACCATTCCAACCAGCCTAGTTTGGCGATGTTCTGGCCTTGCCTCCTGGAGAGGATCAGGATTTGCTCCCACAGGTCTTTGTCACCACCCTGGAGCTGCTCGACAGCGGCCAGGGCAGGTGGCAAAGCTCAGCAGTACCTCCAGGGATGGAGACACTTCATCCCTGCTCCTGCACTGCCTTCTGGGATAAGGAATTCAAATTAATTTGCCCTGGGAGCAGAGAAGCAGCAAGTCCTGGGGAAAGTGTCCTGACTCCCCCACTGTTTCCTCACCACCGTTATCCCATTATTTCCCTGCACGTGGTGTTTGTTTCAAGAAGAAGAGCAAGCCCAATATAGACACCAAAGCAGAGGTTTCCCCCTGTATTTCTTCTTTTTTCCCTGTATCTTCTTTTCCATTTCCTCAGATTACAGTAACAGAGGGAACTGGGGGAATTCATCATGAGGAAAGAATTTTTCTTTGGTCAAAATGAAATCCAAGTGGGAAGAACAGGGGGTTCACTTCTATCTTCTTGTGTTCCAGCATGCACAGAAATACATTATTTAATTCCTCATAAGCATTTGGTATGAAAGGAAAAGTTCTTGGGTTTTTTTAATTTTGTTTTTTCAGTCGGGTTTTTTGGTTTTTTCAGTTGAATTTTTTGTGGGGATTGTATTATTTTGTTGTTATTAAATATTATTACCATAACTGGCTGTATCATGGAATGTTCAGAGGCTCTGGCTCTGAAAGTTTATGAAACTGGGTGTCTTTCATACAGGTTTTCATGTGAAAACCATTTGTGGGTGCTCACAGCCTTCCCAGCTAAGAGATTTGCCGAAGGAAACTTACTTCCAGCTGAGTTCACTGAGCAAACATCTGGCTTTTAAATGAATTTCCAGGGAGAAAACAGGGTGACAGGCTGCTGCTGTGGTGGAAGGCTGTGGCTTGGGATAAACCCGAGGTTTTCAACATCACATTTTATTTTTAAGAAAAGCTACGGCAGGAGTTGTTCCAGCCTGGAAAACTCTCCTCAAGGAATGAGTGTGCAGGGAAGGCTGAGGGGGGGCAATGCCTGGCAGGAGTCAGCTCTGTCCCTGCTCCCACTCCTGAGGTTTGATGGAGACTCCTCTGCTCCCAGCTCTGCCCTCCCTGGAGCCAGCAGCAGCAGCAGAGAAGCTGCCTAAATATTTATTAAAAAAACCCAACGTTCTTACAAAACTCACCAAAATCCCGGATACTTCTCTGTTTGGTCCTGACAGGAGATTAATGTCTCCAGAACACTTCCACGAGGAGCTGGATGGTATCCACCCTGGCTTTGGGGGTTCTGGCAGGGGTTGTGCCCTGATGCTGGAACATTCCGTTGTCACGCGGAACTCTGGGCTCGTGTCACAAAGGAGCAAGGCCTGACCTCGCGTGTCACCAGCGTGAGGCTTTGTCTCTGCTGGGACGTTGGGCAGGTCTGGGAGGGATCTGTGAAGCAGACAGAGCCCAGGATTTCCCAGCACCTGGTGGAGGTGTCACTGTCCCTAATTAAGGAGTGGCCTGGGGAGCAGCGGTCCCATCGGATGCTGCGCTGTGGTCTGGTCACACCAAAGCGGTCACAGCAGCTGCCCACACATGTCACAGTCCCCTCTGTCCCATGGCCAGACACGCAGCCACCCCCCAATGGACACCTGAGCACTGGTGACTCCATAAATGTGCCCACACGCCGCTGTGGGATGCCTGCAAATGTGGCATTTGGGGACATTTTGGCCACTCCCTTCCTTTGGGAGCTCCCCTGAGCAGAGGCTGCTTGTCCTGGGATAACTCCTGAGGGAGCAAAGATCCTTTCAGGATCTTCACTCAGCTGCTTCTGAGTGACAAACCCCTGGTCCCTGCTGTCAGCACAGAGCTCCAGAACTCTCCTGGCTGGTGAAGCTACAGCAGAGCCTGGTGCTCTTCCGAAGGGCTCCGGCTTCCTGTCCTGAGACATTCCCTGCAGCTGTTCAACAGCTTGCTGCGTTAAAAGCCATGAATGAAGTGGAGTCGTACTTGTAAAGAAATAGGTTGCAGGATTTTTAGCACTCTGGGAGCTGGGAGCAACAGTGCTTTGTAAATTAGATCTATTAAATACTTAGTGATATCAAAATTTCATGCAGTGCTTTTCTTCAAAGAAATCCAAGGTGGCTCTGCTCATCCAGCACTTCTCCCTCAGACTGGCCTGGCCTCCCAGAATCACTCGAGAGGTCCTATTTGATCCCAAGATGATTCCTAATGAGATTTCCTGCTTCCCCAAGAGCCCTTTATGCAGATATTTCTCAGCTTTGAAGATGTTTTTCCAATACCAAGCATGGGCAGAACAGGCCTGGTCCTTGTGAACCACAAGCCTGGATGTGAGGGAGGTGGCTCCTTCCTGCAGTGGGTGATTCCTGCCATGACATGGATTTTATTGAGGAGGAGGCTGGGATGGCCCTGCTGAGTTTGGCTTTGTGAGGGGGAGGCCTTTTGGAGGCTGACCTGGAACAGAGAGCAGCCAGAGCAAAAGGATAAAGCAGGGATTTATCAAAAGGCCTCAATGGGCACACCTGGGAGCTGGACCACAGTCAAGGTGAACCCAAAATGGACAAACAATCATGAGGTCTTGAATCTTGATTTCAAGCAGAATGGACACTGGGAAACAAGAGGAATTTTTAGTGAATTCAGCCAGAGAGAGGTCAAGGACACAAATGTGCAGGATACCTGGAATAGCATCAAGTGAAAGGGTGTTGGAGCTGCAAGAAATCCCAAATAGGAAGAAGAGAAACTAAAAATAAAATCTCCCAAAGAAGAGCCTGTGAGGTAATGGGCTGAAGGAAGGTGTTGGGAAGAAGCAGGGACCCTGCCCAGGCTGGGAGAGAGGAGCCCTGGGGTGGGAGGTCACAGAGGCCAGCAAGTTTTGAACAAATTGCATCAAGTCAGGGCTGAACTTCACAGAAAAGGTACNCACAAAAGGGACAAATGATCTCGAGGTCTCACACTTTTATAAGTTTTGGTCCATTAACATATTGGAGTTAATTGTCCAACCATATCTTCAACTCCTCCTTAGTTTTTCTTCTCCCTTCACCATTGGTTTTGTTTTGGGGTCTGAAAGTTGTCCTCAGTGCCAAGCTGGAGAAGGAATTGTTTTGTCTCCCTGCTCTGTGCAGAGAGCTCAGTAGCACTGAATATGAAACCTAAAACTGCCCAGCAAAACAGCCCAGAATCTGAAAAATATATAAAAGCTAAAACCTAAGGCATTGAGGGTGGTGGTTGCAGACCTCCAGCTGTGCCTGTTCTTTGGGATTCCCCAAAGAGCAGCGGGATGTGGGAACAGTGTGATCAGCACAGCCTGGTCACGGATGAGCCAATGATCCCGGGAATGGGAGCACTCCCAGTGCTGCTGCTGGTGTTTGCTGGGGTTACCAGCTCCTCCCAGGGCTGCCTGCAGCTGCAGAGCTCCTGTGGTGCAGCACGGCTCACCCTGGCCCTGGAAAACCTGGCTGCTGTGGGATGGAGCTCTGGGGAGCGTTTAGAGCGCGCTTTCGGCGGATTTCTGAAAAGCCAGCCCAGGCTCTGGACTGGAGGCTCAGTTTGAGCATCCCTCCAAACTGGAAATAGGTGAGAGGAGAGAGAGTCCCCCTTCAGGGCTGGCAAACAGAGCCCTCCTCCCACAGCCACGTCCCTGGGTGATCTCCTGTGATCCCCCTGCGTGCACCCCTCGGGTCCATCCCTGCCGTGCACCACGGGTCAGGCGCTGGGAAGGGGCTGCCAGAGATAATGCACACCCTGTGGTAGGAACAAGATCATCAGAAGGGAAACTGGGGAGATAATAAACCAGCAGGAAAGCTGAAGGGTGAGAAACAAAAGAGGAACAGAGAAGAAGTGACAATGTTATCTTTGTTTAATGCTCCTCTGAGTCACCATTAGTTATTTAAGATATTCATCTGCCAGCTCCCAGCCCCGTCAAATTAAGAGATCCAACGGGTGCTGGTGTTTTTTTTTCATTGCCAAACAAGTTGGTGTGTCCCAAAGGGAGAGGGATTTTCCATGAATGGCAGATCCATCGTGGTGCAGCCTGCTTTGGAAGCCGGGAGGAGGCAGTTGCCACATGGGAGCACCCGGGATTTCTCCTGGGCCTGAATGTTTCTGTGGTGGATTTGCAGAGGCTGTGACACGAGGACAGGAAGGATAAGGACAGTATCTGGGATAAGGAGAGCAGCAACAGTTCCCACAGCTGGAATCCAGATGATGGACAAGGCACAGGGCTGGCAGCATCCCAGGAGCCCCTTTTGCCAGGTGGGGGAAAACAGCTCAGGTGTTCTGCAGCTCCCTGAGGAGGAGTGTGGGTCCATTTTAGGGTAACCAGGAGAGATGGTGCTCTGGGAACTGAGGGGCTGACAAAATATTGTCACAGAGAGCATCAAACCCGACCACACCTGGGGCAGGTGACACCTCTGGGCCACCTCCCTCCTCCTCCACTCCCAGAGATCTCCAAGGCAAGTGGAGACACCCAGGTGTGCAGGACCCACGTGTGCACCCACGTGTGCGTGTCTGGAGAGGCCTCATCCCTCTGCCTTTGGCTGCTGCCAATTAACCCGGGATCCAGGAGAGCAGCAAGAACATGAATTTAACATATGGGCTCAGAATAGCCCAGGCAATGCTTCCCTCGGGGCTTTGCAGGGAGAGAGGAGGCACCTGGCAGGGAGAAGTGGTGAAGAGGGAGGGAAGAAAGGAGTCACGACTGCCCAGCTTCCCTCGAGTCGTGTCTGTGGCAGAGGAGGGGGGGAAAAAGGGTGACAGGAAGCCCTGGCTGGATGAGTTTTCCCCTTGCACAGGGGCAGCTCAGCAGGGCACATCGGGCAGCGCTCGGAGCAGCATCTCCCTCCGGGGGAGCCAGAGGTCTGCAAACTGGCCAGGCGTGGGATTAGATAAATTAATGAGCTGAGGAAGGTGGATAGGAGCACTCATCTGGCTGGTTAAAAGAACCCGGCCCACGAGAACTGAGGATTTATGGCAGGGGTCAAAGGCTCCCAGTCCTTCCTGCATCCAGGCTGAAAGCTCCACGGGGTCCCTCCCTCCCGAGCAGCTGCACATCCATTGCCAGCACGAAGGAGCAGGACAAAAATGATCCCAACCAAATAATCAGCAGCACAGCAGCCAGGAGGGCTGCACAGACAGATAATGTTCAAACGCTCAACAGCAGCTTTAGCATTGCCAGGGGTTTCTGCTGGAGCCAAAACAGAGCAGGGGAAGATCTGAAGCGTGGGATGGGGGAAGGCTCCACACAGCCCAGCTGGCAGAGGCTGGATCAGACCCTCTGGAGCTCCTGCTGGATAATCTGCTGGATGGGACCCTTTGGGCATCTGCCATTCCAGCAGGAGCTTCCCTACCCTGAGGAAGGAGCCTCAAATCCATCCCTGTCCCCACAGCAGCCTGGGCTGGCACTGGGCTCAGCAATTTCCTTCTGCAGAGCCTGAGTTCGAGACATGGCCCCCAAAAATAAGGAAGCCTCAAGTGGCTCCTCTTTCTTGGCTGAGAAAAGATGTGAGAGCTGAAGCACCCCTCCTGCAGAGAGGATTTTTGTGAGGCCAGGACAGACCCCTGTGGCAAACTTTTTGGTTTTATTTGGTTCTTCTTCTCAGGGTTAGGATTAAAAGCGTGAGAGACAGAATTTTTGTTCAGATTTAGATGTTTATTATTTCTTATTTATGTTACAGTTTTATTGACTAGTAGTGCTTTTACACACTGAGTTAACAGAGTAGAAATGGTGTTTAGAGTTTTGTCTTCAAGGTCTTTTTAAGCTTAAACTACCCAATTATGAGATGCCGACTAATTTATTTTTACTTTTAACTTCATAACTAACCACTTGTGTTCTGCACTGCGGACTTTTTTAACTAATTACACAAAATGAGTCAAACTTATGAAGAAGAAGGAAAAGAAGAAGGACTAATTTATGCTCTAAGGAAGAACTAGTTTATGATCTAAACTCTCTATCTTGCTTTATGTATATATTATTATATTGTAAAACTTTTAATTCTAAATGTTTCACTCAGTGAGATAACACACTTCTGTTCAGGTACACACTCACAATTTCAGTGCTATCACTCAGTTTTGGAAGCCTTTCCCATGGCCTCAGGTGAAATGCAGAGTGTTTCTGAGGCTCAGTCCCTGTCAGCACAGAAATCCTCCATGCCCAGGGTTCTGACAGACCCGTGATGGGCTCGGTGCCAGGGGTCACCTGTGCCCACTTGGCATCAACGGGGGCTTCCTGCTCTGCCCCACGGCCACCTGCCCACCGAGCCCCCCCAGCCCATCTGGCACAGCTGTCAAACATCTGCTCTGCCCTAAAGACTCTGCCTGGCCCTAATGACTCCATCAGGGCCCTGCCAGAGGTGTGACCTCGGGCTGGAAGGAACCCGACCCCGCCGCCAATCCTGGCTGTAGCCAGGTGAGGGGTGGCCTTTTGGGGAGAGGCACGTTGGTCAAACACTTGCACCCACTCTGAAGCTGGGATAAGGGTGTCACCATTTCCACAGGGCTCAGATTTTTCTGGGTTTAAAAATCTGGCTCAAACCATCTCCAAAGTGCCGTCTCTTCCTGCTGGGATGAGCTCTAGAAATGCTCTCTGACTCCACATCTCATGGCACTTCTCAAGGAGGGATGGGAAAGAAAGGAAATTCTCCTCAATCCTCTAACCCAGCTGCCCCCTCAGCTGCTGTCCTGTGCTTCCAGAGGACCTGAGAGCTGCAGCACCAGGAAATGCCAAATCTCCCTCAGCCTCTCTGCTCTGCAGAGCCTGCTGGAGCCCCCAAACAGAGGGCAGCTGCCAGGCTGGAAGAGAAAATCATCCAACCACTTCCCCACCACACTTCCCCAACCACCGAGACTCCAGCTGGAGCAAGGCAGGGCTTCACCCAGGAAAGGATATTGGAGAAAAAGCCAAGGGAGATTGGCAGCTGGTGACAGCCCAGCTGTCACCCCCGGGCACAGCGAGGCCACCAAAACCTTCCTGCCACCACACGAGGCTCTTGCAGCTGCAAACCCCTCCAAGAGGAGCCAGTAGCTCCCTGGGGTTTGTCTTTGGGAAAGGTTTTGGACACCTCAGTGCTCTCACTTGGCAAAGCCCCAGCCTGGCGTGCACTGGAAAGAACTAAACATAAAAACTGTGATGTCCTCTACTTTTATTTTATGTGTTTGTTTTATTTGGGGTGTTTATTTTCGAGGAGATTACCAGTAAATTTAATGTCAATACAGTTAATCCCCATATATATTTAGTGAGGGCAATTAGCTGGCGTTTCTATTAAATATACACAATAGAGAGGTGGCTATACAGTTTATACAGTATAATTAGATATATACACACACATAAATAGATGCATAACTCTGTCTGCAGCGTGTATGGGTGAGGAAGGACCAAGCTAATGTGCCATGACAATATTTATCTCACACCATATTTATACCCTGAGAGCTGGAGAAGCACGGAGGGGCTCCGCAGAAACAGCCAGGAGCAGAGCGGGTGTGTGAGGCAGATGGGGGCAGTGCCAGGGGGATTTAGGGGGGAAGAAAAGGGGTTTGGGATCTGGGGAGTCAGCAGCAAGGGGAGACTGAGTCAGTGAGAGGATCCAGACCAGAGGGAAGCAGCTGCTAATCTGGAGCAAGGGGCACGGGAGGTGGTTTGGGTGCATTTCCCCACTTTGCTCGTGGTGTTCCTGTGCATTTTGCTGTGCTGGAGAAATTCCCGTTGCTGTGACAGATAAATTCTTGTTGCTGTGATAAACTCCCCTTGCCATTGTGGATAAATTCCTCTTGCCGTGGTGGATAAATTCCTGCTGGATCTCCTGTAAATCCTGTGTGAGAGCAGGCACAGAGGGGAGGAACCCTCCCACCCCTTGCCTGGTGCCAGAGCATCCTTTGAGTGTGGCATTAGCCCCAAGAAATGGACAGGAAAGCCTGGAGCCCTTCAGCACAGCCCAAGTCCAGTCTGGGTCCAGGTGTGGGAGCAGATGTTGGAGAGAAAGGCAATCTATGAAAAGCAAAAGCTGCCAATCTCCCTTGGCTTTTTCTCCAATATTCTTTCCTGGGTGAAACCCTGCCTTGCTCCAGCTGGAGTCTCGGTGGTTGGGGAAGTGTGGTGGGGAAGTGGTTGGATGATTTTCTCTTCCAGCCTGGCAGCTGCCCTCTGTTTGGGGGCTCCAGCAGGCTCTGCAGAGCAGAGAGGCTGAGGGAGATTTGGCATTTCCTGGTGCTGCAGCTCTCAGGTCCTCTGGAAGCACAGGACAGCAGCTGAGGGGGCAGCTGGGGTAGAGGATTGAGGAGAATTTCCTTTCTTTCCCATCCCTCCTTGAGAAGTGCCATGAGATGTGGAGTCAGAGAGCATTTCTAGAGCTCATCCCAGCAGGAAGAGAAGGCACTTTGGAGATGGTTTGAGCCAGATTTTTAAACCCAGAAAAATCTGAGCCCTGTGGAAATGTTGACACCCTTATCCCAGCTTCAGAGTGGGTGCAAGTGTTTGACCAACGTGCCTCTCCCTAAAAGGCCACCCCTTACCTGGCTACAGCCAAGCCTGGCACTCTGCAAGCTTGCAAAAGCCTGCAGCATTTGTTAAACATGCAAATTATAGTTTATCACTAGCAGGAATAAAAACTAACACTGTCATTTCCCTGTTCAGCTTCCCCAGCAGCCGCTCCCACTCCTGCTGGAGCTGCTCAGCTGAGCAATGGGAGCTGCTCACACGTGTGCCTCCATCATCCCAAACCCCTGTGAGGGCACAGAGCCTCCCCCTCTCTGAATCCCAAACCTGTGGCCCATCCTCGGGTGGCCCATCCCAGAGTCAGTCCCAAGGGCTGATGCTTTTCTGCTTTACAAACAAAGTCAATTTATTCCTTTCTGTTCTTCCTTCCACCTGTTCCTTCTTGGCTGCCACCAGCCTGGTTTTCAATCACGCACAGCTCTCGCTGTGGGTTGCACAGGCAGTGTTAAAATCCTGCCTGCAGCTACTCGTGGTGTGAAGCTGCCTCCAAAAGACTCCCAGAGTCCTCAACATTCCTCTTTCCCTTCGAGCTCTTCCAGCATTGTCCCAAATATAAATGAGGGGATGAATCCTGAAGCCTGGCATCACGTTGCCTCCCCTCAGCTCCATCTCCTGCTCCTCCAGGGCAAGGAATGGAACTTCCTCCTCCTCCCTTGCAGTTCTGCTCAGGGAATTTGATTCCCAACCACCATTTCTGGCTATCGATCCCTGCACCCCTCACTGCGGTGGGAAGTGACCTGTAACCAGAGCTGCAGTGCTGGGTTTATCAATCTCCTGGAGATAATTAGGAACAAGGGAAGGTGGAGGAGGGAATAAATGGTGTGAGTGAGAGGAGTTTGTTTGCCACTCAGTGGGGTAAACCAGAGCCAGGCAGGGGAGCCCTGCATTTCATCATGGCCAGCCTGGAGGAGCTGGCTTTGGACACTAGGTCAGGATTTGGGAATATCTACCCTGGACTCCTGTGCCATTGGGCACAGACACCAGTTCTTGCTTTAGAAAGGTCTCCTTGCCTTGGAGAAGCCATGAGAGCCCAGGCTGGGGATGGAAGGGCTGGATAAAAATTTGGATCCATTAATGGATCCAAAACACAAAAAATTCCCTTTTCAGGCAGAGCCTGGGTTTGGAAGGGTTGGCTTAGAATTGTGACCATTAACAGATCCAAAACACAATAAATCCCCTTTTCAGGCAGATCCCATCCCCGCAGCCCAAACCTGCCCCTCTTCCAGTGCCCTGCCAAGGAAAGCCCTGCTTGGCATGCTCAGAATCAGCTCCAGAGGGATAATTATCAAATTTGGCCTCTTTCCTATTGAAATGCTGCCTGCAATTAACTCCCACCCCGGGAGCCAGACCCTTCCCAGGAGCAGGGCTGGGTTCGGGGCTGGCTGGGATCAGCCAGGGCTGAGTTCCTGGTTTAGCTCCACGGATCTCCCCTGATTTGTGGTTCAATTGCTGTAGGCAAACTCAGCGATCTGAGGGTGATTAAAGGACCCCGTGCTGCCAATACAAACCCTCAGCTTCCATTAGCAGGCTGGGAGCAGCAGGTTATCTGCAGGTGTGTTCAAAGCCCTCGTGGTGCCCTTGCACAAACAGATTTCGAGGGTGCAGGAGGTGGCTGGCGACGGAGAGTTAAAAATGAGAATTAAACCCACATCTCCTCAAGGCTAAGACAGGGCCTTACCCCCAAATAATCACTTTGCTGCTCCTCCATGACCCCTCTGCGATGCAAATAGCTTTGCAGTGGAAGGGCTAATTCATTCTCACAGCTAAAAATGATCATTGCTGCGAGAAAGGGTTCTGGGCGTGAATCCTTTTGCGCAGCAAATAGCAGTATTAACAGGTTCATTTTCTCCCAGCACTGCTATCAAAAGCTCTTTAAGCTGCTTCCAGCACACAGCACAGACGCAGCAGCCTGCAAAAGGGGTGGGAGATGTGATTGCAGGCAGACCTCCCGCCTCAGCTTGCAAAGCCAGCCCAGCTCCATGCTGGGAACGTCCAGCCCAGGGCTGGGAGAGTCCCTGTCCCCTCCTGAGTGCCCCTGGCCTAGGGGTGGCTCTGCTCCTGAGAAAATATTTGGGCAATTTCCGCATTTCTGGAAGCCAACAGGCAGCATTGGGAGTGGGATGGTTTCCTGCACAGGACAGTTCAATGTCCTGCTCCCTCATTTGGGGATTGCTGAGCATCATGGTTTGCCTGCACTCACACAGGTGACACACTGTTGTCACCTGCTGTTAATTGGTGTGGTTAATTGGTGTGGTCCCAACTCTAAACCTCATCCCACCTCACTGTCTCTAAGCTCTGAGTGGAGGCTGGGTGTAAATCTTTATCTCCTGCACTTTTCCCACAATAGGAAGGAATAAGTAGTTGAATCCCTGAAATCATTGAGTGGCTCATTGCCAAAAACCAGGAGGAAAACCTGAGCTGCTGATCCTGTGTTTATCCAGGCACAGCTACAGGTGCTGGAACTCAGGTGTGCCTATGGTGCTCCAGCTCAGGTGGGTTTGGGAATTGTGTGATGGAGTCCATTTGGGGCTAATTCCAGCTGCTTTTTAGCATCATCCCAGGGACTCCGTGGCTTTTGTGCAATGCCAGGCTCTTGAGCATCAGAGAAGCACAGAGCAGTTTGGGTTGGAAGGGATTTTTAAAGGTGCTTGAGGCCAACCCTCCAGCACTGAGCAGGGACATCTTCACCAAGATCGGGTTGCCAGAGCTCCATCCAACGTAGCCTTGAATATTTTCAGGGATGGAGCATCCCCCACCTCTCTGGGCAATAAAAATTGCTTTCCTTAGCTCTAATCTCGATTTTCTGTTTAATTTCAAACCATTCCTCCTTGCAATGGTATATTCCATTACAGGATGGCCCGTTTGGGGTTTGAGGCACGCACACGAGGTGGGACAGGGCTCTGCCTTTCCCTGGAGCAGTGCCAGCACCAGGCTGTGCATCCCCAGAGCCCAGGGATGTGCTGGAAGCAGCAGCTGGCTCTGAGCAAACTCTCTCCAAAGGTCGGGGAAGCCCACACGCCTTCCCCATGACAACCTGTTACACGCTCCAAAGGAAAACAACATTGCTCTTTTTTTTGTATTTTCTTCATTAGTTCCTGGGTTGCCTCTTGCGTTCAGCAGAGCTGCTGCTGCCTCCTCAAATCCAAATCGAGGCGTTTAGGGAGATGGGAATTTGTGCTGACCCCTGTGGTGCTGCGCCAGCAAATCCTGGGGAGAGCTTGGCAGAGTTTTCTTGGCAAGATCAGAAATGGGGAGAACGGAAAAGCTGGGATCAGATAAATCTCTTGCTCCAATTTCACACAAGAGCAATGCAACTGTCAGGAAAATTAATCTACAAACATCAGAGCTTTCTGTCCAAAAAGGAGACAGAGGAGTCCTGGAACTTTATTCCAATAAAGGGAGAAGCCATGGGGCATTCCCCTGGGTTCTCTCAAATTTTTGGAGGATGCAGCCTCCTTTTTCTCCTAATTTCCTGGCCACATCTCCCTCTCTTTTTCCTCATTGGCTGAGGTACTTGAGAGGAAGAGATTTCTCAAAACACCAAATACTTAAGACCCCCTTCTAATCTATAACCCTCTTTTTCCTTTTATATATTATACTATTGTTACATAGGACATATATATATATATAATTTTATATGTTATATTGTTATTTATATATTACATTTCCTTCTAATATATAACCCCTTTTCCTTTTGTTACTCAGTGGAATTCCTATGGAACTTACGGTTCTTCCCTTGTTCCTTTCATCTCTCAGTATCCAATTTTATTTATCAGCAGNGAGATTTCTCAAAACACCAAATACTTAAGACCCCCTTCTAATCTATAACCCTCTTTTTCCTTTTATATATTATACTATTGTTACATAGGACATATATATATATATAATTTTATATGTTATATTGTTATTTATATATTACATTTCCTTCTAATATATAACCCCTTTTCCTTTTGTTACTCAGTGGAATTCCTATAGAACTTACGGTTCTTCCCTTGTTCCTTTCATCTCTCAGTATCCAATTTTATTTATCAGCAGACCCACAGTTGGTTTGGAAAGACAAATCTCTCTCATTCCTTTCACAACCCCAGAGTAACCTGGCAAGGAAGCAGGAGCTGCAATTCTGTTGGGAAAAAAGGGTAAAAGAAGGATGTCATGGTGCAAAATGTAACCAAAGTGTGGATTCTCTTACCAGCTGTGTGAACTGGGCTGGGGTAACCCTCTGTCCATGGCCCACCTGTTAAAAACCACCTGGGGCAGTTCCTTTATCTCCTCCAGGGACAGATCTTCTGCTCATGGGCCACTGAGTCCCACTGATAAAATTCCATCATCCCACTGGGAGATGCTGCACCCAGGGCAGGAGCCAAGCATTCCTACCTGGAAAAAAACCTGAGATTTGGGACACCCAGCAGCCTTTGCCACTGGATTCCCAGAGGGAGACCAGGCCCATCCATCACCACTGCACCTTCAGAGGAAACCTCCACCTTTCTGCAGGATCCCTGCTCCACCAGAGCCACCTGTGCCACTGCAGGAGGGCTGCAGCCACCATGGGATGGCACTGCCACCAACCCCTGACCCACAGGGGACAGCCTGGATCCTGACTCTGTCAGTGGGATTGGTTTTTGTTTTTTTTTATTACTGCATGTTTGTTTTGGTTAGGTTTTTTTTTTCCATTTTAGTTCTCCTGACAAAGAACTGTTATTCCTATTCCCATATCTTCGCCTGAGAGCCCCTTAATTTCAAAACTATAATAAATGGGAGGGAGGAGGTTTCCATTCTCCATTCCAAGGGAGGCTCCTGCCTTCCTTAGCAGACACCTGGTGTTCAAACCAAGACAAAGGATTATGGAGAATCATGGCACAAAGCTTTGGAAGAGGAGTTGGATAGAGATGTCCCTCTGTCCTCCACAGTGCCCACCTGGCATGAGGAGGAGCTCCAAGGCAGGAAAAGGAGCCCCGGCACCATCCTGGGGCTCTGCATGGGACAGCTAGTGCCCAAATCCAGCTTGGTAAAAAGCCCTGGCCCCAGGGGACATTTAATTCATCTCAGGGCCAACCTGAGCCCAGAGCATCCCGAGGAAGGGCTGAAGCACAAACCCAGGCTCCATCCCTGCCTCCATCACACGCCCCCTCCAGCACCTTGGACAAACTGCTGAGGTTTTCCACAGCAAAACAGCATTAACAGGCCTGGCCTACTTTGCAAAGATGTTTTGAAGACAAATTTGTGTTTCCCTGGGGAAAAGGGACTTGTGGAAAACCTGTTCACCAACCGAAAAGGGCTTAGCCTCCCTGTTTGTAAGCTGTCTCTAGGGAGAAACCTGCTTTATCTTCTTTTTTTTTTTTTTTNCCTTTTTTTTTTTTTTTTTTTTTTCTTTTTTTTTTTTTTTCTCCCATGGAAGGAAAAAAAAACACCATCAAGATAAACTCCTGGCTATCAAATCAAAAGATCTTCGGTAACCTCTTCGGCTATTAAAGTCAAATAACGATCGTAATGAGCACTGCAGTTTCACTCATCTCAGAAGATAAAATAAGAAAAGCCAGGCCAATTTCTTTTTGCTTGCCAGCAGATAAGAGCCTGACCCAGATTGGCAGAGCTCAGCTGCCTCCACAGCTTTGGTTTTTGTCATTTCTGGCTGGGGGACCCCCAAACCCTGAGGTTTCAAACCTGGTGGAGGCCCAGGTGTGATGGGGACCACCAGCTTTGCTCTCCCATTTTTTCTTCCCCCTGAACACAAAATCAGTTTAAAGACTAAAGAAAAGGGAAAAAATAAACCCCCTGCTCCAAGCTGTTAGCGCTGATCCCTTGGGAATCGCAGCCTGAGGTGGAGAAAAACAGCAATTAATACTCTGGAGAGGACGAGGTTTGTGCTGTCCCTCTGATGCCTTTACATTAATTATATCTAAAAGTAGTTTCTGCCAAGCCTGACACTTCACTATCATAAAAAGTTCCTTTTGTCACTTTTCCCCCTTCTTTTTGGTGTCCCTATGAGCGGGCAGGAGAGATGGAATGGGCTAAAATAATGTGATCTGATTGAGTAATGAATAAAGATTAATGAATTTCTGCTACCGTCAATGATTCTATGGTAATTGCTTTAATAATATAAAATTATTTTCTGCTCCAAACTATGATTAATGATACCAACGGAGCATTTGAATCATGGGCCTTGTTTTTTTTTTTGGTAAGTTCACTGATTAAATAACTAATATAATAGTTTACTCTTAATTTTTCTATGGACAGAGATCACCCACTAATTAATTGGGCCACCAAGGTTGAGTGAACCTATTGTTTTGTGTGTCAAAACTCTCCCTCATCTCCTGACTCCTCACCAACACAATTTAAAGGAGGAACAGCTTCTTTCCCACCTATTTGTTTTTTTTTTATTTTCCACATCAGAAAAATGTTCATTAATTGTATTTTCAGGGTAGTGGATTGTTAGTGGAAGGTGAAATGGGGGACCCTTATTTTAGGGCAAGAGATGGAGACAGAGTGAGCAGGGTCCTGTCCCAAACCCAAGGGGAGAAGAACTAAAAAAAGGGATTTTTGCCCCATTTTGGGGCAAAACCATCCCATTGTGTAAACATTTCATGTTCTCTAGACATTCCTGGGCAAGGAGTCCTCAACTGCACCCCAAAATCTCCACACCTCGGAACTCTTTTTGCCTCTTAGGCACCAGAGAGAAATCAGCCGAGGCCTCCCCGCCTCTGCGGGGTGTTAATGAAGCGTTTAATCATTTACTGTTTCTCTTGCTCTGCCTCCTTTTTATTTCGGTTTGCAGGAATCAGAGAAACACTGGAGCGTGGCAAAAGGCAGCTATTGAACGTCTGTGTCTGTTATTTGCCCCCGTGATGGGGAATTAATTGCCTTCTGATTAATGAGCCCTTCAGAGCTGGGCCCGGGCTGGGCCTGAGGGGAAGGAGGAGAGAGAAGGGGAAGAAAATCAGCCTTGGTGTTTTCTGGGCTGCCAGGAAGGGGTTAAAGAGCCAAAAGCTGGATGGGGAGGGATGGTGGGGAAGGCAGAGGGAGAAATCTTAGTCCTGGCATGTGTCAGAGGAGAGAGAGAGAAATTGGAGCAGCAGTTTTAATTCTGTGAGTGCTTTCACGCCCCTTGAATGGAGAAGGGGAAAATTATTTAATTAAAAATATATTTACTTTTAATGCAACCATCAATATTTCCATCCGTGCTGATTGTGGAGAGGGGTTGTGTGTTTGCATGTTTAAACACTCGGGAGCTCTGCTGCTCACATCTCCTGCTCCAGCGGGGCGGGAGCGTGAGCACACCCAGATCCTGGATTCTTGTGCACACTCAGATCCCTGAGCACACCCAGATCCCTGAGCACACCCAGATCCTGGATTCCTGTGCACAC
>VZTB01007322.1:455289-465945 GCA_013397245.1 Thryothorus ludovicianus
TCCCATCCCATTATCCCATCCATCCCATCCCAGATCCCATCCCATCCCATTATCCCATCCCATTATCCCATCCCATCCTGTATTCCCATCCCATCCCATTATCCCATCCCAGATCCCATCCCATTATCCCATCCCATATTCCCATCCCATCCCATTATCCCATCCATCCCATCCCATACTCCTATCCCATCCCATCCCATCCCATTATCCCATCCCATCCCATATCCCACCCCACCTCTGCCCAAGAACCCACAAATGCCATCCTGACCCATTTCTCCCTCTCTTCCCGGTCTGTGGGATGTGGCTGGAGCTGGGCAGGGATGCAGGAAGGGATCCTGTGCCTGGATCCTGCATTTTTGGGGGGGTTGGGGGCAGAATCCTGTGCTCCAGCCCAAATATTTTCCGTGGTGCCTCCGCCACGCCGATTTTATCATTCCCATCACTCGCCCGTGCCCGTGGATCTCCCCGGTGCTCGGGAATCCCCAGCAGGAGCAGCTTTATTGACAGGAGAGGCAGTTTTCTCATCATGGAAACTTCCTGCAGGAGAGCCGTGCTTTCAATCAAAGCTCACTCCAGAGGGTGAAGGGAAGGGAAAATTCTGTCACGGAGCTTTTTGGTAAAGTGGAAACATCCCTGTTTCCACACATCTGGAAGGGAAAGCTTCAATTTCGCCCCTCGAAGCGATTTTCACGCTGACATTTCTTTTATTCCATGTAATCAGGCAACTCTAAATATTAGAGTTCTGCCACCAGAAGAAAACATTTTGAGCGACATTTCCCCATGTCTTGGTTTAGGGCAAATTTTGGGAGAGGGGAAGAAAGGAAAACAAACAAACTTCTAAATGAACTACTCTTCCTTTTAGCTGAATCGGGATAGGAAAAAAATTTCTTTGGTAGAAAGTGGAAAAAGTTGTTTATTTAACAGATAAAACACTCTCTAGCTCAACAAACAAAGGAACAGCCCTGAATAACAAAAACTTTTCGCCGCTCTGCAGAGATGCTATAAAGTCTCTCTCGTAGCTGTAGCTCGGTTTAGCTGCTGTCGGTTTTTCTGGTGGAAAGGCTGGGCCCAGGCCAGGCCCGGTGGCCAAGGGCTGAGCTTCTGGTGCTCTTTTGGGTGTTTAGTCCAGAGTAGGTTAACAAAAAAAGTTCAAGAAAAGGAAAAAAAAAACGCAGTTCGGAGAACTTCTCTGCTTCGGCTAGTAAAAAACTAACAAAAAGCAAAGGAGAGCTCTCTTGTGCTGTCCACACCCTGCTAAAAGCACAGGCTGTGTGAGTCCGAAAAAAAAAACTGCAGACCCTTATCTTTATGTTTTGAAAACAACTGCCTCAGGAATTCCAGTGTGTCTTCTTCACTCTCAGATCCAATTTTTAAAGGTACAACACTTATTTCTGAGCGAAACAGATGAATGGGGATACAATTTAGCATCAACCCAGGACACCCCACTTTCCCACCTTCCCTTTTCCTTGTTTTTCTTCCCTTTAGGTGTTTGGGAAGAGTGGAGCTTTTCTCAGGCACTGAAAATTTCACCGCCGCTTTGCCAGGGAGAATTTTCAACCTCATTCCCCCCTCAAAAAAAAGCCACAAAATCTCATCCTTTGCCTGGTTCTTCCCGCCTTTCTGCACTCCACAGCTGGAATTTCTCCAGCTTTTCCCTCCTTGGATGTTCAACCAGGTTTTGACCAGCAACCAGGAGAGACGAGATTTCAAAAGAAGATTATTCAAAGAAGTAGTGGCCCTTTTTTTTTCCCCTTTCTCCTCATCTTGTGCAAATTACCCATTATTCTGCTCCCTTAGGATGCCTGAGTGTCCTTATTTCTTCTTTTGAGCTAAAGTCATCCATGCATTAAATTAGTTCTCTGCCTAGAAATAGCTTGATTACTTTCTCCAAGCCGAGCTTAATGGGAGGCTCCCAGAGAGTTTTAAAAATAAAAAATAAAAAAAAAAATGGGGCAAAAAAGGAAAAAGGGGAGGGGAAAGGAGGAGCAGGGGTGGGATGCAGCCTCCTGGAGCCCATAGAGGAGGGATTTGCCTTGAGTGGGAGGTGCTGTGGAGGGATCCATCCCCATCCCGGCGCTCATGGAACAGCTGGGGCTGGATTTAGAGCTCTGGGAAGTCCTGACCACCATCCTTCCCACAATTCTGGGTGAATAATGGGGTTTTTCCTCCTGGCTTGGTTGAATTTTGCCTTAGATTTCTGATTTTTCCATGTGGTGGCTGTGATGGAAGGGAAAGGAGAGAGACCTTGGTGGGATAGCCCATCCCAGAGCTGAGCGTGGGATGGCTGAAAACAATGGCAGAGCTTGGGAAGAGCCAGGATCCCTCAGGATCCTGATTTTCTTCCCCACAATCAGCCTGCCCCCAGTGTGAGGCTCCCGGGGTGCAGAAAGGAGCAGATTTGGATAATAAACCTCAATTCTCCCGATGCTTTTGCTGTAATAACCCTACAGGAGCCAGCACAGAGCCCATTCTGGGAAAGCTGTGGGACCTCAAAACTCCCTCCCAGCTTCCCAAATTCCTCCCCTCCTCCTGCAGCACCTTTCAGCCCATTCCCTCCTTGCTGGGGCAGCCAAAATCCCCATCTCTGCTCCACCCACAAACCTCGGCAGATCCCTCACATCCCTCATTATTTCCCTCACATCTCTCATTAATTCCCTCACATCTCTCATTATTTCCCTCATACCCCTCATTATTTCCCTCACATCCCTCATTATCTACTTCATATCCCTCCTTATCTCCCTCCCACCCCTCCTTATCTCCCTCCCATCCCTCCTTTCAGTCCTGGACCACCAGGAAAGGTGAGGCTTGGCATCCTCAGAGCCTCCAGGACAATCCCAGCCCACTCCAGGCTCCCCAGCTGGGCTCTGGGACCATCCCTGACTTCCCCTCCCTGCTGGAACTCTCTGTTCTCCCATTAACCGTGGGTTTTTATCCTCACTCTCCCTTCCTGGGAATCTTTGCTGAGCAGGAGGCCTTGCCCATCTCCTGAGAGGGGCAGTGAATGTTGGATAATGGCCACAGAAAATGACCTGAGTGCTTCCAGGCCTGTTCCTTTGTGCAGCCCTGACATTTGCACTGGCTTTGGGAAAGGCTTTGGTTATTTTCCCCCATTAATTCCCTGCCTGTCGGGCAGGGGGCTGTTCCCAGCTGTTTGCAGGAGAGCCAGGAGCTGTTCCCCACTAATTCCTGGCCAATTATCCCCCCCTTTCCCACTGTGTTTTGCTCTATCCTTCCCAGAACTGCATCTTTCCCCTACTTCCCAGCTTTTCTTCCCACTGGCTCCTCCAAAATCCCTCTCACCGAGGCTGGAAGCAATTTGAGGAGCACCAGCAGATCTNTAAAAGCACAGGCTGAGTGAGTCTGAAAAAAACTGCTGACCCTTATCTTCATGTTTTGAAAACAACTGCTTCAGGAATTCCAGTGTGTCTTCTTCACTCTCAGATCCAATTTTTAAAGGTACAACACTTATTTCTGAGCGAAACAGATGAATGGGGATACAATTTAGCATCAACCCAGGACACCCCACTTTCCCACCTTCCCTTTTCCTTGTTTTTCTTCCCTTTAGGTGTTTGGGAAGAGTGGAGCTTTTCTCAGGCACTGAAAATTTCACCGCCGCTTTGCCAGGGAGAATTTTCAACCTCATTCCCCCCTCAAAAAAAAGCCACAAAATCTCATCCTTTGCCTGGTTNAAAAAAAGCCACAAAATCTCATCCTTTGCCTGGTTCTTCCCACCTTTCTGCACTCCACAGCTGGAATTTCTCCAGCTTTTCCCTCCTTGGATGTTCAACCAGGTTTTGACCAGCAACCAGGAGAGACGAGATTTCAAAAGAAGATTATTCAAAGAAGTAGTGGCCCTTTTTTTTTCCCCCTTTCTCCTCATCTTGTGCAAATTACCCATTATTCTGCTCCCTTAGGATGCCTGAGTGTCCTTATTTCTTCTTTTGAGCTAAAGTCATCCATGCATTAAATTAGTTCTCTGCCTAGAAATAGCTTGATTACTTTCTCCAAGCCGAGCTTAATGGGAGGCTCCCAGAGAGTTTTAAAAATAAAAAATAAAAAAAAAAATGGGGCAAAAAAGGAAAAAGGGGAGGGGAAAGGAGGAGCAGGGGTGGGATGCAGCCTCCTGGAGCCCATAGAGGAGGGATTTGCCTTGAGTGGGAGGTGCTGTGGAGGGATCCATCCCCATCCCGGCGCTCATGGAACAGCTGGGGCTGGATTTAGAGCTCTGGGAAGTCCTGACCACCATCCTTCCCACAATTCTGGGTGAATAATGGGGTTTTTCCTCCTGGCTTGGTTGAATTTTGCCTTAGATTTCTGATTTTTCCATGTGGTGGCTGTGATGGAAGGGAAAGGAGAGAGACCTTGGTGGGATAGCCCATCCCAGAGCTGAGCGTGGGATGGCTGAAAACAATGGCAGAGCTTGGGAAGAGCCAGGATCCCTCAGGATCCTGATTTTCTTCCCCACAATCAGCCTGCCCCCAGTGTGAGGCTCCCGGGGTGCAGAAAGGAGCAGATTTGGATAATAAACCTCAATTCTCCCGATGCTTTTGCTGTAATAACCCTACAGGAGCTGGCACAGAGCCCATTCTGGGAAAGCTGTGGGACCTCAAAACTCCCTCCCAGCTTCCCAAATTCCTCCCCTCCTCCTGCAGCACCTTTCAGCCCATTCCCTCCTTGCTGGGGCAGCCAAAATCCCCATCTCTGCTCCACCCACAAACCTCGGCAGATCCCTCACATCCCTCATTATTTCCCTCACATCTCTCATTAATTCCCTCACATCCCTCATTATTTCCCTCATACCCCTCATTATTTCCCTCACATCCCTCATTATCTACTTCATATCCCTCCTTATCTCCCTCCCACCCCTCCTTATCTCCCTCCCATCCCTCCTTTCAGTCCTGGACCACCAGGAAAGGTGAGGCTTGGCATCCTCAGAGCCTCCAGGACAATCCCAGCCCACTCCAGGCTCCCCAGCTGGGCTCTGGGACCATCCCTGACTTTCCCTCCCTGCTGGAACTCTCTGTTCTCCCATTAACCGTGGGTTTTTATCCTCACTCTCCCTTCCTGGGAATCTTTGCTGAGCAGGAGGCCTTGCCCATCTCCTGAGAGGGGCAGTGAATGTTGGATAATGGCCACAGAAAATGACCTGAGTGCTTCCAGGCCTGTTCCTTTGTGCAGCCCTGACATTTGCACTGGCTTTGGGAAAGGCTTTGGTTATTTTCCCCCATTAATTCCCTGCCTGTCGGGCAGGGGGCTGTTCCCAGCTGTTTGCAGGAGAGCCAGGAGCTGTTCCCCACTAATTCCTGGCCAATTATCCCCCCCTTTCCCACTGTGTTTTGCTCTATCCTTCCCAGAACTGCATCTTTCCCCTACTTCCCAGCTTTTCTTCCCACTGGCTCCTCCAAAATCCCTCTCACCGAGGCTGGAAGCAATTTGAGGAGCACCAGCAGATCTGCAGGGGGAAGGCGTGAGGCTGCTGCCCTCTCCCAAGCCATTCCCTGCATCCCAGTGATGCTCCTACTCCTCCTCTCTGGGGTCAAACCAGTTCTCCCAGTAGCTGGAGCCACCCTGCCTGTCCCATGTGCAGCCGCCAAAGGAATAATTTGGGATTTGGATCATCCAAGCAGTCTGCCATGGTAGTATGTACAAATCACAAACAGGAACTGGACAGCCTTTGGATGTGTCTTGAGCTCTGTTTTATTTTTCAAAAGTCTCATCACACGACTGAGGCCCTAGAGAGGTGACATTAGCTCAAAAATGTCCCTAAAAGCTGACCCCGAGTTCTGTGCTACAATATATTTTAAAATCCCCTTGGCCTATAGCATAAAGCAAAAAGCACATTGACATTTGCTTTAGCCAATTACAGAAAAGCACATGTATGCTTGCTTATAACAATGCTTGCTTGTTAGCTTTAGACTACAATGGACAGGGCTCCATTATTTAGCTTAAAACTTTTTACATCTTGTTAGATGGATTTTTCTGCTGCTCTAAGGTTTATGTAACCCATCTTCAACACGCTACTTATTGTTAAAATTCCTTGCTCACATTCTAAAGTATCTTTTTACTTTCAGAATCAGCATCTACAGCACAGCTCTAAGTTTTCTCTTCTTCTGCTTTATAACTTGTCCCAAAAACCCTTTACCTTAAATAATTCCCACAATTCCCCCTCTTGGTACAAACATAAAGAAACTCTCTCAAATTGTTATTTATCGACAATTATTTACCTTAAATAATTCCCACAAGTTCCCATTCCCTGCTCCCCAGGCAGTGACAAATGGAGCAGCTCTGCCATGGAATTTTTATCCCAGAGGAGATGGCAGGGGTGGTTTTCCTGCTGGGCAGGGCAAGGGGAAAGTCCTCACTGCAGCCACGGTGGAACCTGGGGGAGATGGAGCAGGATTTGGGATGATAAGGGATGATCTGGGAGTCCCCAAGGCCAGGAAAATTGTCCCCAGCCAGCAGCAGGGACAAGACAAGGCTCTTGCTGTCCCTCCACTTCCAGGCTCTCCCTGCCTTTTCCAGGGCAGTGGGAAATGACATTTCCCCCTGTGTGAAACTTTCCAGCTGTTTGGAGGGGACCAGCTGAGCCTGAGGCCTTTTCCATGGGCTCTGTGGGAGGAGAGCCACATCTGGAGGGGGTTTTGCACCATCCAGGCTGCTCTTCCATGGGCATTCCCACTCTGAGAATCCCTCCCGGAGCTGAAGTTCCCCAGCTCACTTTTTCCAAGGCACAAAGGAGCTCCTGGCTGTGGATGGGGAGGTGGGAGGGTGAGATCTCCAAACTGGGAAATGCCAGCACAGAAAATATCCCCAGGCCTTTCCCAGCCCCTTCCCTGATTGCTGGAGGAGAGCTAAAAATGCTGCAGGAAAATCCTGTCCATGCTGAGAGACTGAATGAGGCCTTTTCTTCCTTTAATTCAGCAGAAAATGTCTCCCTCCAAAGTCATTAATTACTAATGACACAATTAGAGCCAGTAAAGAGGGGAAGGAGGGATACAATGGAAAAAGAAAAAAGAAAGAGACAAAACAAACTCAACACCTCCCCCAAAAAACCCACTGGCAATTGGAGATGTTTGAACCTTAGAGAAATTAAGGGAATTGTTGCTTGATTTGAAGTTAATTCTCATTCCTGCTGGGCCCACACAGGATGGGATGGAACCACCTTCCCAGTGTGTCTCATGGAATCTGATTTTCCTTCTTGGAGCAGATCCTGAGCCACATCAGGGTCCTGAAAACCTGGATTTAGCTCCATAACCCAAATATTCACCCTTTTCCACGCCTCCCTTGCCATCTCTCACAGCCTCAGCCCTGCTTTTCTCCCCTCAGCCATCCCCTATTCCCAGACAAGGAATCAGCTCTTCCCTCCTGCCAAATCCTGGTGGTTCCAGGGATGGGGCAGAGCCGAGGACAAGCAGGGAAAACTCATCCCTGAGTTTGGAGCTCCTTGCCTTCCAAAGGCCAACTTCAACTGCTTGAGGACTCTGAAAAACAGATCCAGAGTGTGGGAAGGAGGGAGCCCAGCAGAGCTCCTTGTTCCTGCCAGCTTTAACTCCGGAATCTCACACTGGAATGGCTTTGGGAGCAGAGGAAGGAGAGGCTGGATTAGGCAAAAAGAGCCTCTGATTTGGGGGTGAAAAGCAATCTCTGAGCTGGAGGTGGGGTGGGGGCAGCCCCTGGGGGTGGCAGAGGAATGGGTGAAGGTCGCCTTGTGGGGGATCTCCAGGTTTTCCATCTTCTTTTCCATTCTGGACATCCCTTGGGAAGCGAAGGCCCCAAAGCTGGGCTGTGTGTGCCTGCAAGGGGTGAGGCCCACGGCTGTCCCTCTCCTCTGGGGCCCACAGGGGACAGCAGGGTTTCTGCAGGTCCTGCTTTAAGTCCCCTAGCACTGGTGATTTCCTTGTATCACAAATGGTTTTCCAGAGGGATGGCTCCTGCCCCCACAATGTCTCTGTCTCACCCCTCTCCCACTCCAAAACTTCCCAGCCCCAAGATCAAGAACTCAGAAAGGAGGAAGGTCCATCCTCGCTGTCCCTGCCCTTCAGGCCACCAAACCCTGGTGGGCACCTCTCTCCTCCCATCAGGAGGCTGCAAACTCCTTGCTCTGGGTTGCAGAATTCCCAGAGCAAAGAATTCCCTTATCCCTGTGCCACAGCACCCTCAGGCAGCAAAATGTGCTCAGCATCAGCCGTGGAGGGCCCAGTGAAGGTCTCTGTGTCCTGTCTCCTACTGCAGAAGGGAGGTGCAAAAAAAAGCAAGGAAAGGCAAAAAATAGGAAGAAAAATCCAAGATTTTTTTGACTGTTCAGTCCCCCCGGAGTTGGGGAGGGAGAAAAGCTCCTAATCCATGGTTTTGTCTTCGAGCAATTACGTGCAAATGAGTTAATCACAGGGTCACAGGAGCCAGAACCATTAATTAATCCCCAGCATGAGCTGGAAAGATGAATTCCTTGCTGCAGTAAACAAATGTGAGGAACGTGGCGAGGAATCAGCTCCCACTGGATGATCCCAGAGCTCCCTGGAATTCTTGGTTTGCCCCCCCAGACCACAGAGCAGCCCTTTGCATTCCTGCCAAACCTCAGCAGCAGCTTTCCTGGAAAATCCCTGTGGCTGGGAAAGGGATTGGCAGGGGAATGGGAACAAATCCAGATGTTAAGTCACCCCTGGAAAAGGTCTGAGGCAAAGGGTGCTGCAGGCCAGCCCTGGGAACCTTTGGGAAGAGCATTTTGGGAGCCTTGCCAGCCACAGGGAAAGGTGTCCTCTGGCCCTGGAGGTGAAGGGAGGGATCAGCATGAGGAATGTCCCTGTGGAATGGGATATTCTGCACCAGAGCTGAGGGATCAGATGGGAAGAGCTGGGCTGGGAGAAGCAGGGAAGTGTGGGCTGGGAAGGAGCTGCTGGTGACACTTTTGGGGACAACCCCAAGCCCAGCGGTCAGAGAGCAAAAGCTGCTGGGGCCACGGGGAGCAAAATTCCTGCTTTGCTTAGGTGGGGATGGGAATTCCCCAGGACTCCTGGAATCCAGCCCTGATTCACCCCAGCAAAATCCTAAAAAACCCACAGAGGCTCAGGGATGGTTCTGGGGCTGGGAATAGCAGGATGGAAAAATCCTTGGACCGTGAGGGAGACTGTGGGGAAATCAGCCAAACAAGGTGCCCACCCTGCACTGAGCCATAATCCCCTGCTGGAAAAAGGGGAAAAAAAGTTGGGATATCTGAACCCAGCCAGCAGCAGAGCAGGAGGGAGGCCAGGCAGCTCCCTGTGTTAAAGGAGAGAGAGAAAATGAGTCCTTTTTGGTCTCCTCACCCATTTACACACATCAAACTTCCCAAATGCTAAGCCAAATAAAGTCGTCTTATCGGTGTATTACCACTTAAGGCTCTTTCAGGCAGATTTAGGATGAATTAGTGCTTTTTTTAACCACAAAAAAAAAGAGCAAAGTGAAATTTCTCGCTCCATCAGCCCATGCAGCCTCTGCCTTAACCCTTGGAGGGGAGAGCGGGGTCAAGGCTGGGCCAAGGTCCCTCCTGGTGCCAAACTTTGGTGTGGAAAGTGCTGCTTCCCATGGATCCTGGAGATTCTGGGATTGGTTTTGGGTTTGCTCCAGGGCACCCTGATATTCCCTTCCTTGTGGTGAGTTCTGCAGCTTTTGGGAGCACAGGGAGTGCTCCAAAGTCCCACCTCAGCTCCAGCAGTGGGAAAACACCATTGTGGCTCCTTAGGAAGGTAAATTGGCCACTTGATGGGGATGGTGGCAGGAGTTGTGCCCATCCTGGGGGCCCCAGCCCATGCCCAGGGTCCTCTCTCTGTGTCTGGAGTGGGGAATTCAGGATCCACAGCTGATCCAGGTCTTTTCCTCCTTCCCACCCAAGCTGGGCTTGGGACACAGTAGGACGAGTGCTACTGTCTCAAACTGTGCATGGAGGCAAAATCCATGAGGAATTCAAGCACAGAAAATGGGAACTCAGCTGGGAAAATGGGAATGGGGAGTCTGGAAGAGCTGGGTGATGCACCCCTCTCCCAGTGCCCTGAGCTTATTAAAGTCCTGCTATTATTAAAGGGGTTCATTTGCAGCTCCATGCTCAGGAGCACAGAAGATTCACTTGATGTGAGTTCACAGGGGTGGAATTGTCCCCCAGGAGGAGCCACCAAAACTGCTCCTCCACCCATCAGAGAGCCACCACTCATCAGCAATTAACTGCTTGACTTAATTGCTCTCCATCCCTCCCACTGCTCCGCTGTTTCAGGAATGCTGATACTTTCCAAAGCCATTTTTTTTTCCCTGTGTGTGTGTGTTTAGCAGGGAGCAGCCGTTGGAGGCTAAAATTATTCCTGGGGATGAATGGCTGTGGCTTTTGGAGCCTCCAGGAATGGAGTCACCATCTGCTCGTGCTTCTCTGGGAGACATCTTCACCACATCCCCCACACAGCCCTGCTCCTCCTGGGCAGCCACAGAGGGCCCAGCCTGGCTGGGAAATCATTCCAGAGGGGGAAAAGCAGCTCCAGAGGGGACCACAGCCCTTGGGAAGCTGCCAGAAGGATAAGGGCTCTCCAAAGGATGCTCCAGCTGCTGTGGGTCCAACCTGACCGAGGCTGGTGGTCCCTGCTCTGGAGGGGGTGTGAGGAGGGGCGGTTGAGTCCCTGGGGTTGGTGTAGGCAC
>VZTB01007324.1:0-12220 GCA_013397245.1 Thryothorus ludovicianus
AAAAATAGTAGTAATGAACCCCGCCTCAGGATCGAGAAGGGCAGCTCGGGCAGCGGCCACGAGTGTGCTGATGCCTCGGTCCTGTCCTTCCCTCGCCCCGCTCGCAGGGCACAGCGAGGTGCGGGACGGTCTCCCGGGGGCTTTTGGGGTCAGAAGCGTGGTCCCACTTGGCAGCCCATCACCCCGAGGCCCGAGCGGCGACACGAAAGTGCTGGTGAGGGCTCTCCCTTCCAGCTCCCGGGACCGCCGCCCGCCTACCGAGGAGCTGCTTTTAATTAGGCGCGGTAATGACCTTCTCCTCGGGCGGGGGAGGCGAGTCAAGTGCTTTTGCAGTCCCGGCCGCTATCCTGCCTTCAATGACGGCTTTGCCCAAACTGCTCTTAACGTTGAGGCAACAGAAGGGTTAAAAACGCCGCCGGGGCCCCGCCGCGTCACCGACCCCCGATGGTCCCACTGGCAGCGGGCTGCGGCAGAGTTGGGGCGACGGGCGGCCCCCTGTGTCTTTCCCTGTCGCCCCGATGCTGCTTCAGGGCGCAGATCCCTCTCCTCCTGTCTCTCACACCACCCAAAATGACAGAGAGGGGCAAAAGGTTTGTTCTCTTGTTTTCACATTTCGAGGAAAAATTCCACTTTTCCCGACGTTAACAGTTCCTTCCCCCGCTTCTACGTCGTCTCTGATGGAAAAAGAAAAATCCCGGCGAGGCCCTTGGGCCTGCCCAAGGCAGAGGGGTGGGTCACGGCAAGGCCACCGCCGCGGCTCGGGGCTGGCGGTCCCCTCAGGAGGAGCCCCGCGGTGCCCCCGCCGATGTCCCCCGCCTCTGGCCCGGGCACGTCGGTGTTCGCCCGGCCACCGAGCGCCGGAGCTAGAGCTGCTTGTGCAGCACACGAACTGTATCGGAAGGTGCCCAGGGCTTGAGGAGCGAGTGGGGAACCCGCAGCCAGGCGGGTTAAGCGGGGGCACGGCAGCTGCCGGGACCTGTCCCCGCCAACACCAAACCGGCACGAGGGGCTTTGTCGGCCCGATTGGCCCCTCTGAGGAGGCATCTTCCGAGAACTGCAAAGAAAATACGGTCTTGCAGTCACTATAATCCACGGTTTTCATTTACTATTATACAATCAGGATTTATCACTGTTTTTTTAGGAGGCTACTTTTCCAGGGCTGTTACTCGATACTGATCCATTAAATCATTCCAGCTGAGAGATTAAATGTATGATTTGCAACCAGCTGGATTTCTTAAATGGTGTCTTCGCCTCCCTTCAGAGTATGAGCAGACACGACGAGAAAACACTTTGCTTTGGCATGGAAACTCGCACATTTGCCCGAAAATTACCACACGGAGTTCATTCAATGCCAACAGTATTCTCTTCCTTTCTCTTCACTGGATTAGATTTCCCCCAGCCATAAAATGACTCCAAAAGCGAGATACCATCGAAATGGCAACGCATGCCAAGCGAGAGGGTAGGCAGCAGGCTTAAGCCTTCCCTCCTTGTAACACCGCAGCCGCTCTCTGAGTCTCTCAGGGCTGCCCCGGCTCCAGCGAGCCCGTCCAAGCAGCGCCGGCCCCGGGGAGGGGGAGCGGGGCGCGGCTGGGCACTCACGGGGGGCTGGGATCTCCCGCCACGCAACCCTCGGGGGCGATCGCAGGGGCGGTCTGTGTCCTCGCAGGGTAGCGGGGGTCAAGGGGAGGCTGGCGAGACAACGCCCCCCGGACAGAGCTCTCCGTTGTGCCCCAGAAGGGCGATGCAGAGGGAGGAGTGACCCCTTCCCACCGACACTAGGCTAGGTAATAAATACACTCGATTTAGGATAATTACGGGAGAGCGACTGGGCGACCTCCATCTACGGAGATCCCCCACGGGGACGGCATCTCGGAGACCGGCCATCAGATCTCGAATACCCGATAACGTGGGAAATAATGTCGCTTTGGCTACGCCAGTCTCGCACGAAAAAAAAACGAAACAAGAAAACAAACAAAAAAACACCAAAAAAACAAACCCAAAACAGACCTCTCCAAGTTAAAAGGGAACTGGGGCTTTTCTCTGACCAAAACCATACGGTAGAGACGCCACACCCGGGGGATTTGCTGCACCTATGGGGGAAAAAGCATTTTCTGGCTATGCTCGGGAAGACGGAGCCGGACCCGCACACACCCGCAGCAGCAGGAGAACCCCGTGTCAGTCAGCGACTCCTCTTCCCTCTGTCCGCCTCGGTTTCTGCTAAAGAAGCCAGTGAGTTGTGATCACCCACTAATTCGGGGAAGCAGCGAGGTGACCTGCTCAGGGACAAACTCAAATCCCACGCCTCCTTTTCCACGGCTACCCGTGGGGCCCGCGGCTCTCTGTTCCGCGCCCCACTCAGTATTGCCAACACGCCTCTGCCCCGCGTCTTGTTTCATTTGGTTCAGAGACGTCTCCTAAGCGTCCTAACTCCAGTTGCTTATATTTTTCTTGGGTGTGCTCTCGACATGCTCTTAAGAACGATGTCCTAAATTGTTCATAATTTTTCCATGTCCCCTCATTTCCCCAGCTCCAGCCTTTGTGCGCACTGCATCGCGCTGCGGATGCTCGCCCCGACATCGGGCTCGTGGGTAACCGAGTATTTCACGGTACGGAGAGAAACCTGGCCCCGGCCTCGCAGCAGCCGGGGAGCCCCGTTCACCGGTCCTGGAGCCTGGGAGCCCCGTTCACCGGCTCCAGGAGCCTGGGAGCCCCGTTCACCGGCTCCAGGAGCCCCTGCGCTCAGGAGAGGCCGTGCCCTCGCCCCTCTCCCCCGGCTTTGGCGGCGGGCGGCGAAGCGGAGCGGGCCAGGACAGGGCTGCAGGGCACAGATCCCGCTCCTGCCCCGTGCCTGTCCCCGCGGTGGGGAACAGCCGGGGCGCTCCGCCGCACGGACAGCCCCCGACAGCCGCTTCGTTCCACGGCATCGGGGGAAATGGACGAGGGGTCCCAGAGCGGCGCTGCTCGGGCCGGGCTTTCCTCGGGGATGTCACTGGTAATGTCCCCTCGCGCAGTTCTCCGGGGGCAGAAGTGGGACCATATTTAGCCACTTTCGATTAAACGCATGACACTGAACAAGAGGTGTTCAGCCACCTGCACCCCTCGCGGCAGCACTCCAGGTGTGCAGGGAGAGATGTCTCACCCACGGGTGACTGACTGGCCGTGCACCTTCGCCACCTCCTTGTGAAGGACAACGCGTCCCCACGCGGCGGGGGTCCCCTTCTCTCCGGGGCACCTGCAGCCGGCGTTACCAAAGCACCGGGCAAAAGCCGGGCCCCGCAAAGTGGACAACAGATGCTCGCCTTCCGGAGGAGGTGGGAAAGAAAGGAAAGAAAAGTGGGGAGCGGGATCAGATGTCCCGTCGGAGCCTGCCCGCGCTGTGTTCTCCGTAGACAGGATGCTCGGGGTTCGGAACGATGAACCCTTGAACCCTTTACTGCTGAAATATTCCCTGATCTAGTTCCCTGCTCTATCCTTCGACCTCCAGCACGTCTACACCGCTTTGGAACGGCGCGGTTGGGAGTACCTCTCCCAGACCCAAACTCCTTCACGGCTAGAAATCGCTCTTCCAAAATGATTTACTGGAATTTGTCCAACTTCGCAGAAAATTGTGGACTTGATAAAGACCCTCTTTATAACTCTTCACACATCCTGTTTTTTTTTTTTTTTTCCCTTCTTCCCTGTTGCCAGTCAGTCTTGCCTGAGATGATACCCAGACAAACTCATGACAGTCACTTTTCAGACTCAGATGTTCGTCTCACACTCGTTAGCTCCAAATAGTGCCTCAGTTTTCATGCTGCAGCCTATTTTTGGAGAGCAGGGCAGAGCAAATGAATATTCCTGATGAAGGTAGCTTTCAACGGATTCTTTACAAAACCTATTCCCCCTTCCTCCCTCCCACCCCCTGGGTACACACGCACCATACCGAGGTTTGCATTTTTCATGGCGGGACAAGTAAGTCTATAAAAGGCATGTTTGTTTTTCCTGGCTGTTTCAAATATGTATTTCCTGGAGGACTTCGCATCTGATGGGGTCATCAGAAGCACATGTGCGATTTTCATCTTTCCAAGTGATTTCTCCTCTCCTACCGTCCTTTCCTTCAGCACTATATGCTGACTTGACATTTTACCTGTCCATCCACCTTATTTTCCATTAAACTAGCCTCTCAGCCTCTCTGTCCCAGACTCTTTGTGAGGTCCCAGTTTGTCTAACTGGGTCTTCTTGGTTTTGTTTGTTTGTGTTTTATTTTTGGTTGGTTGCCNTTCTGAAGTAGTTCTTTTTTTTCTACATGGCTTGGGCTGGAGGTGGTCTGCCGGCCAGCTGCACAACGGGACTCCGATTAAAGGTGAATCTGGTATCTAGAGCTGAAGATGGAGCGTTCTTACCCAAACCTGGGAAAAAGAAATCGCTAATAAACAACCCCGGCCTCCCGTTTATTTTAATAGCGAGGAGATGGACCTTCTTCCTGAGGAAGGAGGTGCCTCCTCGATTTATGGAGGGGACGCTTTGAGCACCGCTCCCCGCAGCAAAATGGGAATGTCATCCCGCTGCTCAGCTCCGAGGTTCATGTATTTTTTCCAAATCCCAGAGCTACTCTCCTTCAGACAAAACCCTCACCTTTTCCTTGTGTACTGAAGCACCGAAAGTTCCTTTTACTATATTTTTCTTGGCTGCCTGAGCCTCAGCGTTTTGATTCACTAAGCAGAAGTTAAAGAACTCTGCAGTAAGGGCCAGTGCCCAGCGTTTTCATCGCCACCCCCCTACATTATTTGTCATGCTCAAGTGAGGGTTTGTTCAAGGCAAAAGCCTGCGCATACTGGGCTGCATTTGTTTCTCCTAAAGAAGGCAAGAGATTTTGTTTCCGGGTCTGGTAACAGGAGCCCCAGTGCCTTACACAAACATCGCTGGGCAGGCAGGGGTACTCCCAATGCTTTTCGTTCCGGGGCTGCAGCAGCCCCCCTCAAACACATTGGGATGTTGGTTAGGCCCAGACTGCTGCATCAGGTCTGGGGAGAAGAGCAAAGTAGCTTCCTCCAGGGTAACTCACAAAAAAATGCCAAGCAGGCGACTTCTCCCGTGCAGATCATGCTGAGCGTCTCCAAAATGGCTTATGTTATCCAAAGGAAAATGCAGCCACCCAGCCCTGTAGATGAGAGTCCTGATTAACCCAAGAGCCTGGAAGGGCTCTCAGGTGGAAGTTATTCAACCAGAAAGCTCTGGCATATGGTCTTTTATTCATACGGTCTCCTATAAAATTGCTACCTGTCGCCAGAAAAGTGTCGGAAAATGTGCCTCATCTCCCGTAGCCTGTCGGGATGTTCTCTCATTGCGTCCGTCACTATTTCCCCGTCAGAGTGACGAGTTGTGCGTTGTCAGGAAGGACAGAACTGTTTTCTGTCTCAAATAAGCTATTTCTCCCATGGCTCTCTTCAGCATAGCACCATGTCCGTGAACGCTCATACAATAAAATACAGCAGAAAAAAAAAGCGTCTGCCCTAGTACACGTGAATATTCAGCACCTTGCCAGCTGAAGGAATGACTCCATTAATATTTTGGGGGCCGCAAATGCTGAATACATTGTGTAATTTAGTAAGATTTTATTTTGAGGTCAAACACTGCACACATATATATTACATATACACATACATACATATTCATGGGTGTGTATGTGTATATAAGTATGCGTGTGTGCATATATGAGACAGAGAGAGCAGTTCTTCCGAAATTGTCCAAGCTATAGGGGATCTACCGTGCAGTTTGCCCGCCACATCCTGGTCTCCGTCCGAGGGTAGCAAGAGGGAGTTTCATGGAACTAAACCGTCTTTTTATTTATGCCCCGAAACCCATGCGGGTACCCCAGGAGCAACCAACTCTGAGATATCTCCCATGTAACCTAATGCTAGTGAATCATAACTAATCTGTTTAAAACTAAGGATTAGTCACGTCAGTTTCGGCATATTCCTCTATTGGGAACATTTTTTGTGCGTGGAAAATTGGAGGGATTTGGGCTAATTTACCAAACATCGGTACTAAGGCAAGTACGGTCTGATAAAATGAGTCTTAACATGTTCGGGGTTTCAGGTTGCAATACACATGTCCCATCATTGGGGCTTTGAGCTGTGTGCGTCCTTAATGCCAGATTGACCTGAAGAATTTTTTTCTTACTGCATGATTTCTGTTTCTAGCCATCTTTAAGTGGCTTCAGCTACTCGCCCTCTCTTAATTCATCCCTATATAAGTGGTCCTCACTGAACGTTCGTGAGTTTTCACAGATCCCACTCTCTCAAAGGGCCTTTCTAACCGTGTCAGCTCTTCATTTACTTTCCCCGATCGAATTCTGCCTCCTCTGTGCAATATGACCTTTTATTAATCACGTAAACCCCATCCTGTTTTCATACTGCCTCTTTAAATATTCCCCATCTTGGCTTTACTCTTTCTCGTTTTTTCTTTCTCCAGAGGGCAAAGGCTTAGTGATTTATTTCGGTTTCGAGGCCATGTTTTATTAACCCAGACATTCTGTTTTCCTTCCCAAACCCATTTCTATCTACAAAAATACAAAATAATTAACTAACCAATTAATTAATTCTTTGCCATATTGCACCACTGCGTGTGTTATTTTACAGGGAGCAGAGTTCTTCTGTAGCTCTAGAAAGCCGTGGTTCCACTATTTGCAACATGTTTATTTTCAAAGAATTTAAATGCATGGTTAAAATTATTAGATGCCTCTCAACGGAAATAACAGGATCTTCTATTTAGACCCTAATGCACGTAAGGCCACGCTGGTATTCTCCCACAGCACTGGTATCAGCCACATCATCTCTGCTGCTGAAAAAAATCACCTCAAAACGCAGAAGCGGTGGAAACATAAACCCTAATATACCACGTTGTCTCCGATAAAATATTGTGCTCCTCTGCACCTCAGCATAACAAGAAAACTGGATTTATAACCGCGACTGAGGGAGAGCTTTTATTCCGGAGACCGAACCTCCTCATTACCAACATCCATACATTCCCTTCTATAGACTTTTAACGGGAGCTCAGAGAAATCTGCTTTTAGCGGACACCCACAAACGCACAGAGGCGCTAATCCAGACCCAGATTACATCAAATTAGGACACTGCCCGCACAATACTCCCACTGATTGAAATTTCAGCCAGCATCTGAAACCTGGACATGATCTTTGCTGATCTACACATATTTCTATCCCGCTTGAAGTCATATCGTTTTCTCGGTTTATTTTTCACAAGAAAATCATTCTAAAGAAGATTTTAAATGACCAAAAAAAAGAAGTATAAAACTGTTTGCAAGTTCTGAGAACATTTTAAGAGCATAACACATTCGGCTTCTAGCAAAGACGGACAGCGAGGGTGCAAGCTGCAAGAGTCCAGAGATCTTTTAATGGGGCAAACTGGTAAACAACCTGCCTGCCTCTTTTGCCACCCGGTGCTTACAGGAAAGGAAATTAAAAAGAAAGAAAAAAAAAAGGGGAGAAATAGAGACATCCCTTTTCCAACATCCCGCAGGCGCAGGAAAAGCGCTTGAAGCCCAGCCGCCCTAGACCCCGAAGCGGAGTCTGGCCACGCTCGGCTTGCCCACCACCCTCGGGGCGAGAGGGGGTGGCTTCTTGCCGGGGCAGGCGGACAGCGGACCAGAAAAGCCCGCAGCCTGCACGGCCGTGCCCTCGAGGAGCAGGTGGGCGACCTCTCCCCTCCTCTCAGTGCCCGCGCTCTCCGTCCGTGCCCTTGGCTCTCCGCTCCCGCAGGGCGACTTCGGCCGCCCCGGCGCTCAGCGTTTCTCCGGACGGGGCCGGCAAGGCGGGGCAGGGTGGCGGGGCTCTGACCACCCGACATCGCCTTCCCCGGCGTTCCCATCAGGACTCCCACTGTGCTCCGCTCAGGACGGAGCCGGGAAACACCCCGCGGGCGAGTGAAGCAACCACACGCCGAGCTAGATTTCTAAGTTTTATTATAAAATAAAAGCAGAAATATTTTCCAAAGAATGTATTCACATAATATAAACAATAAACAAAACTAAGGTGAGTGACTTGCGGTTGATATTGTCGTTTAAGTCTAAACTTGAGCAGCAATTCCTGTTTTCTTTTTAAAGCCCGCTCCAGCCCGCGTTGCACACCGAGGGGAAAATCTACCTCTGCCTTCCTTCGGGCCGGAGCCGGGCCATCACTTCCTTTCTCACCCAGCAAACGGCGAAAGCACCACATGGACAAGGCCAAAGAAGCTGTCTCTCTGCATAGCATCAGCTACAAGAAGGTTACAGGGTCTGCCTAGAGCGCGTGTTGCTGCTATATCTTGACTACAACTTTTGTATTCTTAGTTGAAATTGTACATCGTACACCTGCCACGGATACATAACTACAATAGAATAACGGGAGCGATGTGTAACTTTCAAACAGGCATGGCAAGAGCAGCCTTGCGTTCCCCTTTCTTCCCCACCCCCCGAAAAAATAAAAATATTACGATGCGCCTCTTCTTACACAGACCGGCCCGATCGAGTGACACCACTGAGAGATTTGTGAAGTTAAGGCTGGAATGAGCTGCTGCACCGATCAGCCTTACAGCCTGCCGTGAAAATCACGGCTCCTGTCCAACAGTCCTTACGCGCCTGAAAACGCCTGTAAGCAACCCTTAAGGCTTTTCACAGCATCAGCTCCCACAGCGGAGTCAAACACCTTGCAAAGCTGGAGCCAGCCTGCTGACAAAGGGCACAATACATCCACTAAAGTGTTTGTCATTGCTTTCAAAGTCCCTGGTAAGATTAAGGGAAAAGGAAAAAAAAAAAAATAAAAGGAAAAAAATGAGTAAAGGAAGGCTGGCGCGAAGGAGGGAGCGCGCACACGGTTTTAAGAGCCCAGATCGACCAAGTTAGATGACATGGGGTTGAGAATGGAGTCCTGCAAGCTGTGGTGGTGCATGGGGTCGGCGCTGGGCACGGGGATGGCGCTGGGGCCCTGGGGATGGCCCAGGCCGTGCAGGGGCTGCAGCCCGGGGTTGGAGCTGAGCAGCAGCGCGGGACTGGAGGAGGTGTGATCCGGGGTCCCTGACGGCGTCTTCTCGTCCTCTGAGCTCCCCAAAACTGTCTTATTCCCATTCATTGACGCCGAGAGCGGATTGTGGCTGTTGGAGTTGGAATTCTCGTTGTTTTCCCTATAGGAAACACAAAAGAGGGAGGGAAATCACCATGTGGCCGTCGCTCCGGGGTGCGCACCTCGGGAGCAGGGGCGGCGGGGAGCTGGCTCCGGGGAGCAGCGAGAGGAGGGGAGTGCAGAAACAGCAGGTTTAAAAACTCTGCCAGCCTCCAAGGCCTCTTCATCTGGCACTGAGGTCTAAGGTCCACTGAGCTTGTAAACAGTCTCCCACTAGCCCAGCGGAAAGTGTCATTTTGCCAAACCTTAATTTTCTGCGTCCTAAGGGTTTGCACAGCATGAGGAGGAGGGTGGAAGGGAAGGGAGGAAGACATCATAAAAAAACCCCAACAAAACAAAACAACAACCCCTGCAAAAAAAAAAAAATCCAACCAAAATAAAATCTAAAAAACTTTTAAACTTTAAAACTAGGAGCTGAAGAGATGTTCAGCCATGATTTCCCCTGAGAAGGCCAAAGCCCGGCGAGCTGCAGGCAGGATGGCTCCATGCAGCATAGCAGCCTCCCGGGCTCACATCAGGAGGGAAACTCTTCTGCTTAAGAGTTAGGGCGTATTTTTTTCCCCCCTCGTCCTGAGCTTCGAGCTCAAAACATAGCCCAATATGGACGATAAGGAAAGCGAAGAGAATTAACCCGCTGCTTTCCCCGACCCTCCCGGGGAATGATCCTCACGCCCGCCGCTGCTCCTCCGTCCCCTCCAGGGGCGGCGTGGGCGCAGCCCGGATGGCCCTCGCACGGCTCCGCGGCAGGGACAGCCGCCACCGCCGGTGCTCCTGCCGACAAAGGCTCGGAAAGGCAGGACATAGTTTCGAAATTCACCACCGGGTGAATACCGAGAAATTGCTGGAGACGGCCCAAGCCTTTGCACGTATATCTATATATTTACGTATCTATATATTTATATTTGTATATGGTTGGTTTTTTTTCCGGAAATGTGAGTGGTGAGAAAGGGTCGAGGTTGCCGTCCAGGCAGGATTTATGGGGCCTCCATAGCCCTCGTAGAAATACTTTAGACACCGTTCTGCCTGACATACTGAAGGCAGCACAAGCTTATTTAAAAGATTCTGTGGAAGTTTTGTAACATACTATCTGGCAGAGGGGCCCTATCCTGCAGGATTTGGTCGAGAGGAATTAAGCCATTGCCCTCACGGGTTTTCCTCACTAAGGGCTGCAGGATGTGGCTGGAGACACTTAGTGCCAAAAAAATAAAAATAGACAAGAAAGCTCTGTTTGAACCGGTTTCCTTGAGTGGATGGCAATCCCATGAACGACCTGTTTTCCAACGCCTGGAGTGTAATATTAGGTTGAGTGTATTTTTCAATGTCAAAAATATTATTCGTCTCTGGAGACCTTTAAAATTTGATTCCCCGGGAAAAAAAAATAAGAAAAGGAATGGAATAAGCGTAACCTTCATTTCCTTTGGATATTTGAAGGTGAGTCCCTTCTATCAGCAATAAAAAGGATCTCTAACATCTCATAAAACCAATACTTGTGAGGATTTGAAGGAAAATTAAAGCGCTAGCTCTGTTTCGGGAAATGAATAGAGCAAATCTGTGCCCGAATCTGCTGAGCTGCACAGCAGTGCGGCCGCGGCGCTGCCTGTTTCCAAAACACGGTTGGCAGAAACCAAAGATAGAAAGAATTCTCCCCAGAGGCACGGATCTAGAGGATTCTGATCCGCTAACTAACCGCGCAGATCATACGATCATACGATTGCCTGTACGGACCGGGCAATTCAGGGAGCTACTGAACGCAATAAGAGGACCCTTTTTGCTCCTTCGGACCGTCTTCCTAAGACACAGGGACTGCTGATGGAAAAATCGTCCCGAATAGCCAAAGATGTAGGCACTAACCTCTTCCCGGCGGCTAATGGTCCCTTCACTCCACTTAACGTAGAAAACACAGACGAAACATCATATTCGGCCTAAGAACATACACCTACAGACGTGCGTTCATGAGCACCTTGCTGGGTAGCGAATAAGAACCGCAATGTCATGAGCGAGGCAAGAAGTTGTTCCATTCAGTCCTTGTCCAGGTCTCCTGCCACACGCCAGGAGCCGAGGTCAGAGGACGTATTTGCTACCATCGTTCACCCACGCGTTGCCGGCTGCCCCCCGGCTGCCCCTTTCTGCACCGGGTAACCCTCAAGGACACTCTCTGAGCTGTGCGGGGCGCGGAGCCCTTGCCCTTGGGCCCCGCCGCCGCCGGCCTCTCCCGACGGCCGCGGACCCGCACGGGCACCTCCGGCCGCGGCTCCCGGCTGGGCTCCACGCCGGGTTGCGGCGGGGAGGAGGCGGCAACGCCGCTTAACCAGGAGTCGCCGCAGGCCGTGCGAAGCGTCCCTGGCAGCAGAGGCTGCTCCGGGGCCGCCGCGGCGGCTGTGCGAGGAGTGGGGTGTCGGCGGGGAACGGGTCTCGGCCGCCTCTCCCGGGGCTACTTTTGGTGGACAGACGCCTTCACCGAGCGCCCAGCTCGCTCACCTCTGGGCGCCCCCGAGGCGGAGAGCCCGTCCCCTCCCGGCAGGCCTTCCGCGGCCGCGGCCGGGGTAGATAGGGAGGCTTGGGGGGAGCACCCGGTCGGGGAGCCGCGGGCGCCCGGGAAGCGGTGGGAAGCCGTGGGAAGCCGTACCTTTCCTTGGCCTCGGCGGCGCGGTCCCGCTGCCGGCGGTTCTTGAACCAGTTGCTGACCTGGGTGGTGGTGAGGCCGGTGGCCTCGGCCAGCTCCCGCTTCTCGCGGGGGGACGGGTAGGGGTTGTGGGCGTACCACTCTCGCAGGACGCTGCGGCTCTTCTCCTTGAAGCAGTAGCTGGTCTCCTCGCCGTCCCAGATGGAGCGGGGCAGCGGGAACTTGCGGCGCACCCGGTACTTGCCCACCGCCCCTAGGGGTCGCCCCCGCAGCTTCTCCGCCTCGATGTAGTGCGCCTTCAGCCAGAGCTGCTGCAGCTTGGGGTGGTTGTGCGCCGAGAACTGGTGGCTCTCCAGGATCTTGTAGAGCTCGCGGAAGTTGCCCCGGTGGAAGGCCACCACCGCCTTGGCCTTCAGGACACTCTCGTTCTTGTGGAGGTG
>VZTB01007324.1:12656-33828 GCA_013397245.1 Thryothorus ludovicianus
AATGTTTTTTTTTTTTTTTTTTTTTTTTTTTTTAATAATATTATTCTAAGCTGGCATGAAAAGTGATTATCCGCGCTGTGATTGGTCCGGTTATCTGACCCGGGGACTGCCAGGAGAAGACAATAGTTTTAGTCAAATTATTTGCCATGGTGACGCTGTCAATCAGGAGTAACCCGATCTGTTTTGAGGTGGCTCCCCGGCTGGGTTGACAGATTGCTCAGATCCACTCAGAGGCGGCCCTGCGAGCTGAGATATTAGCTAGCGAGGGAGAAATTTCCGTCGTGATTGACGCTGCAGGCGCCCGTCGGGGGAGAGGGGGAGCGCGGAGCCCGGGCCCCTGCTCCTCGCCGCAGGGCACTGCGGCGCGGCGGGACGGAGCCGCCGTCCCGGCCGGACCCCGCCGCCCCGTCTGGATCCCGCAGCCCCATCCCGGCCGCCGCCTCGGACAGCGGGCTCTGCCATCCCTGGCACCCGCAGCTGCGGTGGGATGAAAAGCCCGTCTCCAGCCCTTGCAGAAAAATTTGTCTCTAAAAGCGTTCCCTTATAGCCCCTCTCCCCGGTGCCCAGTAACCACTGTTGGAGAGTTTTACAAGGAAGGGGCCTCTCATGTACAATGGAGACCCTGTTCGTGACCTGGGATCCCATTACACGTTTCTCGTACCTGCCCGGGAGCGAGAAGAAGGCACGATGACACGGGGCTGGAGAGGAATTGCCTCTCCGTGAATCACCGGCCGTGCGCGAAGGGCGCTGGCATTTGTGATCACTGGACGCCGGACATTTATTTAAACTCGATTTCCAGAGCGTGTCGGGGTGTTTCATCCAGGAGTGGAATACGTGTAAAAGTGTAAAAGTCAGAAACTCTTCGCTTGATTAAACGGACCCTTTTCACCCATGCGTGCCTTTTGCACGCCACGTTTTAAGTTTACCGACTCTGCGGGGCAAGGACCTGAATCATTTCCCGTCCCTTTTCGGTGTACACAAAGTGAAAGGCGAGGGAGAGAGGCTGTGCAAACTGCAAGGTCGAGGAAGAGAGTGCGATGAGCGAGTGAAGGGAGCCGCGGTGCCTCCTCGGGAGCGGCGCACGGGGTGGCGGCCAAATGGGACCGCCGGGGCGGAGGCTGGCGCCGGGGATCGCCCAGGTGAGGGCACTCGGGAGGAGCTCCCGGCCACAAACTCAGGGTAGTTTCCATGGCCTGTTATGTTCCCCTTTTGCTGAGAAATAATAATTAATCCCACAAGCTCTTTCTACGGTATTTGCAGTCCTGACAGGAGAGCTCTCTGCAATTGTGGGTTCCTGTCACGGTACCTTTTTAGCCGCCCCGGCGCGTCAGGGATTTAGCGAAGCCGCAAGAGACCGGACTGCGGCTCCCCGCCCCGCAGCCTGAGCCTCCTCGGCCGACGGACCGTGCCTCCGTGCCGGCCGGGCGGGCGCAGCGGCCGTCCCCGGGGNGGTAGGGGGGCAGCGGATCAGCCGTGTCCAGCTCCCAGCAAGTCCGAGCGCCTGTGCATATCCGCGGCGTACGCCCGTACTTTCCCGAGTGCAGTCCGCTGTGGAAGCTGCGCTGTCTTCCTACCTGCCCGGCCAGCCTTTTCAAGAGTGCTGCCATAAGGAATCAGTGGTAAGCGGGCGGTTCCCGCTATGGATCCTCTGGGGACGGAAAACAGAGGCTTCTCTTTCAGGTCGAGAAAAGAACAGGACAAATTCGTTTAAAGCAAAATCGGGCATGTTGGTGACGGGCCGGTAAAGCCGCCTCACATGATGCTCCCTCCATTTCTTTACAAAATGAGCTCTCGACCCTTTAGTGCCTCGGTTCCGGCCGATCTCTGCAGAATTCAAACTGTGCTTGTTTGTAAACGAAAGCATCCCGATCCCAGCGCTTCCTAGCCAACCTTAGCGGCTGGATATCTCACAGCCGCAGTTGTATTGACGGAACGGGACAACCGCGCCACTTCAAAGGTTGCTCTGAGCAGAAACGGGAACAAAAACACAAATCCCCTCTCCCGTCGTCGACCTCTGCGCGCACACACCGTGTGCCTTCCGGTCCCTCCCGCAACGGGGACCGTGGAAATAGTGAAAAGTGCTAGGGAGGTCTGAGCTGTGTCTCCCGCCTCCCCGCTACCATGCTCGGCCGCCCCACGTTTATTAGGGATATACTTGACTCCTCTTCCTCTCTTTCTATCTCACATCGGCAGTGGTTGAATCTGAAAGGGAGCAGCTGTTAGCCCTAGCTGGAAAGGAGATGTCAAAACCTGTTGCATAGATTTAGACCTGAAAAAGTCTTGTTAGCACCCTAAAATGTGAGTACAGAGTTTACGCTCCAGCTTCTCCGTAGGCGCTTTCACTTTAGTCTGCTTTAGTCGGGCTGTAGCTTGCATGTAACGTAAGTTCACTTCCCAGGGAGCTGGGCAGAGGCAGGGCTACCCCCTTCCCGGGCACCCTGTATCAACTTGCGTCCTAGAGCAATCGTAAATTAGTGACATCTGGATCCAAATTCTGCATAACTGCTTTTATCTTTAGGGAAAGAGAAAACTTTTCCTGCGTGCTAGAAGTCAGAGCAGATACTGGCTGCACAGCCGCCGCACGGGGCGAATCGCATTGTAGTGCCTTGCGAGTGAAAGAGGCGATCGGCAGAGGAGCTTTTTTTGGCATTTGCGAAGGCTCTCGTTCCCTGCCATTATATTTCAGAGCAGGGGGAGCGAATCGCCTGCTCACGTTTGTCCCTGGACCGACTAGATCATTTCTCCTGGCTGCTGGCAGCTCTCGCCCTTTTAGCTGTCGTGGAAAGTTTTAGCTGAGCCGACCCAAATTTTTGCTCGACTCTGCTGCCTCTGGGCGGAGAAGGCCAGGGTTTCACCCCGGTCCGGACCCGGCTGTCACTTTGCCCAGGGCCCACTGGACAAGCGCCTCATCCCTCTGCGCAGCAGCGTGCGAGACCGTCAGTGTCAATACAATCTTTGGGAAACATGAGTGAAATAAAAAGGTGATTTTCATTGTGACGCTGCTTTCATTAGCTGTGACACAGACTGGCTGAGGAATGGGGCGGTTTTCTTCCGAGGAGCCTTTCCTTGCACGGAACTGCTCCGTGCCCACGAGTGAGTGCCGAAGTAGGGCTGCAGTTATCTGGAAATCATCTTTTCGGCTCTGCCTTCACCGTCCCTTTGTAGACAACAGCCTGTCTGGGGGGACTGAGACCCGCATCGTTCCTGTTAAACATCCAAGGTGCCCGACACTTTTCCACCAGCCTCCTCGACCACCGTTTTTGCGGAGCCCCTCATCCTTTTCACTGAGTTGGGCTCGGGACAAACCTGTTACCCGCTCTCACAGGGCTGTGGATGCGTCCGCTCCTGCCAGCCAGCCATGGGCTCGGCAGTGAGACAGGGTCACCTCCAAGGGCGCTTTTATCTGCAGGGATAGCGAACAAATGATAAACCCCACAATTTCCACATAACAGAAAGAAACACATCTTCCCCGCAGATGTCCACTACCATGGCGAGGTCTGCAGAGAGAGGAATCAAAACGACAGACAACTCCAAGTTTTCGTTATTTTCTTTCTTTCCATTATTTAATTTTTTTTTTTCTCCTTTCCTTTNGAGCCTACCTGTACCACACTCTCCAACCCGAGGGCTCAGCTCGGTTTCCCCGGGCTCACGAATTTTTCCGTGGCGGGACTAGGGCTCCTTTAGGTGGCCAAAGCTCACCCGGAATTCCTGGAGGCAGCTCTGCAACCTGGATTCGCGGGTTGTTCCCCCCACCCTCACGGTATTTATTCATGCTTTTATTTATTTTTAAGTTTTGTTCAAAACCCGAATCTATCCCATCANAGAGAGGAATCAAAACGACAGACAACTCCAAGTTTTCGTTATTTTCTTTCTTTCCATTATTTAATTTTTTTTTTTCTCCTTTCCTTTTGGCCGGTCTGCAATATCCTTTTCCCTTAAAAACGATGGGATTTACCAAGACCAAAAGCCTGCGGCAATTAAGCTGCTACTCCGCCCAGNGGTTGTTCCCCCCACCCTCACGGTATTTATTCATGCTTTTATTTATTTTTAAGTTTTGTTCAAAACCCGAATCTATCCCATCAAAAATGGCACTAAGTTCCTGTCTCGACTGAAAAAAAAGCACGGCAGACGATCACTGCACATAACTAAATTAAAACAAACAACAATTGCTTGCTGTTCCCTCATTTGGGGAGAAAGGAATAATTCAAAGCTTTTGCTGCGCGCAATGCACCGTCCCTCAAGGGAACGGGTCAAGGATTTCAGATATGTACCGGGTAACTCGATTATGCTAACAAACTCCGCTTGAAAGAGAACGCCGGTGGGTGTGGGGCGCGGAGCGGGGTGCTGAGGACTGGGGGACTCTGCTGGGATCCGAAGGGAGCGGATCCTCTGCCCCACGGAGCCGGCCCGCTCCCGGCCCGCAGCTCCGCTGCTCCGCTCCAGCACGGAGCCGCTTCCACGCCGGCTGGACCTGAGATGCTCGAGTCACATCTTCGAGAGAGATGTATTAATCAGGAGATGGGGACCTGATGGGACGTGACTGAGTCGGCCTCGGTGAACCTTCCCGCCTCCGCCCGCCGGCCGCCCCCCGGTGAAATGGGACTCCGGGGGAGGCACTGTGTCCCCGGCTCAAGGCGCTGCAACCTCCTGAGCTCCCCACGAAACACGATACGCCCCCCCCCAGCCGATTAATACGGCCGGTCCTGATTACTTTTATATTATCCTTTCTCAATCTCGGGCCAGGGGCTGGGAGTTTTCACCCAGTTCTGCCATCAGCACCCTCCCGGCCGTTACCCCCAGCATGGATATTTATTTGAGGTGTTCCCACAGATCCCGGGAGTCCACTGGAGACGGCTGGGGGGAGGACCGGGGAGAACAGAAGTGGGGCCCGGGCCGCTGCCCACCCCAGCCCCCGCCCCACTCCTGGCTGCGGCGACCGCCTCAGACGCTCCGCAGCACAAGGGGACTCTCTCGGCACACAGTGTACTGCTAACAGACAAGACAACAACAACAACAAAAGGCACATATGGTTAAAATAAAGAGAGAGAGAGAGAGCTTTCTGCCTCAGGGGATTGGCAATAACTAGCCAGAAATGCAGGGAATTGAATCTAAACTTCTGGTGGGCTTCTGCGGGATTGACAACTTAAATCACACTACAAGCATCAATTTGACAATATTTGTAAACTTCTTGTTTCCAGGGATCTTCTTGATCAGAGATAGATCAGGTTGGTATGAGCTCCAGCCACGAAGGTTTCTTTTTTTTCCCTCCTCCTTTCCCCTCTTCCGAGTTGATGAATAGCGATCATGTTTCTTTTAATGGCTGCCCCCTATTCTCACAGCCTCCCACAACTAACCCAAGAGCCTGTTTCCTCGACCTCAGTTAATTCCACTGATTATTCCAAGATGATGAGGAAAGCACGAAGATTGTTCACTGTTCCTACCGATTCAAGGCATTTTTGTTACCGTCTCCATCCCTGGCTCACGGGGATTTGACCGGGGAGTATTTTTAGGAAGAGGCTGCCCTCTCTTCCCTGCTGCCTTCCCTCTCCAGGCAGCAGAGCTCCAGGGGCTCTGGCGCAGTCCTGCCGCTCCGTGGGTGCGCGGTCCCCGCCGCGGGGGCCGAGCACAGGCAGCGGCCGGGGGGTCCCGGGCCAGGGGCAGCTCTGGCACCTCTGGGGCGCTCAGGCTGCGGCTCGTGCTCCCGGAGGCCTTTCCCAAAGGAACAAAACGCTGGCCATGTCCTGCAGCACCAAAGGGAATTTCGGTTCTTCCCGAGGAAGAAGAGAGACTCCTTCGGCCCCACGGGCTGGAGGCGGGGATCCGCTCCTAGAAACCTCACTAGAGGGCTCTAATACTCAGCTCCGATGGCTGCTGAGAGGAAACAAGGCTCATCCTTAAGATCCTTTAGTCTTCCAGATAGATTAAGCCTGATAAACTCTTCTGCAGCCTGTCAGAGGTGATTCACAGATATCATCGTCATGACAAGAAATCCCTTATCATAGCAGCAGCCACCAGCCACCCTGCCTTCCTGCAAATGAGCAGAATTCATGCCCCTTTACTGGTGCATCACGATACAAGAGGATTTTGGGGGTGCCTTCTTCTGTATCCATGGCAAGGGAAGGAAGTGCAGCCTCTAAAATCCCAGGTACCAGTATCAGGATTTAGGGACAAAGCACTACACACAGACATGCAGACTTTTTTTCCCTACACTGTAGAAAGAGCTTGTGTAAGATCTTCCATGGTCTGTGCTATTTACTATGCTCACAAGCATATCCATCTTTTAAATTCTGCAAGATTGAGACAAGCTGAAATGTAAAGTAGTGTTAGCAAGTAACACATAGATATTAATGTCAAATACTGATGGATTTAGCAGCAGTTTGTTCAGTTTTGGGATTCTTTTTCCTTTTAAATAATTGTTATGATTTGCCATTGGAAAAAAATTAAAATCAAACAAGATAGAATCAATTAAAACTAAACATTATTTGTTGTAAGGGAAACTTCATAGCCATTCAGCTTGTTATAACTTCAAACAAATTTTGCAATAAATAACTAATTTACTTTATTTGCAGAAATTAGGAAGTGCAATTTAGTTACTTGTCATGTCTTAAAATTTTTCTCAGAAGTTTTGTGTACAGATCAAAAGTACAGGAACAGATTTGTGGAAAACTAGATAGTTTGTATAACATCAGTTTAAAACTCATCAACTTTCCTGTGGAAAATTTGCTACTCCTGAACGTGTGACAATATTCTATATTTCCTCTATGGATTGTTTCAATGTCCTTTTTACTGAGTTAATTCTGACTCTGTCCTTTGATGTCTTCTCCACTTTATTTCATAGGTTCTTGAATCAGCTCAAATATGTTGGGGACCTTTTACTTCCCAGAGAAAAACCTGGCATCCCTTTTCATTCCTTTCCTTTTTTTTCATCAGTTTTATTCTCCATATAAACAAGGACTTTATTGCTAGACTGAGATTTACTTTGTTGCTTATTTAAGATATAGAAAAGGCCAACCCAGTGAACACTGAATTGGTTTCAGTCAGTTAAGTCACTTCAGCAGGCAGGACTGAGATTGTCTACGGCACTGCTTAAGAAATACTCTGCTGCTGGGGTACCATACCCACATCATATTTCCTCCAACAGCCAAGTCATGTGTGCACAAAGTGCATAAGGGCACAAAATCTCCCCTGGAAGCAGAATGGCAGCAAACTGTGATGCTACACAGTGTGAGGAGGGGCATGAGCTCAGCACATCATTTGGCTGCTACCACGCATCCAGGCACAACTTTGCTTGTACCAAATGGCACTTGGTGTGACTCCCTCTGTCCTGCACTATTCTAGTCCTCCAACACTCTTCCAGAAGTTTCTGCTGTCCCTTCCATGCTTTCAGTCCACTCCTTCCTTTGGCTTCCTGTTATGAAAATATCACTTGAACTATTTACAAGGCATTCCCTTATATTATCTCTATACTCAGAACTAGAACCTCACAAGAAATTGCTTGTTTTTTTTTTTAACTTTTTTTTTTTTTTTAACAACAGAGGCACCAAAAGATCCAAAGACCTAGTGACAAATGCCACTTAGCCTCAGGAACAGAGAGGGGTTCTCAGCCCTATTTTATTGAGCAGTAGATATATAGTTCAAACACCTTTGGAAAATGGGGCTAAACTTGGCACCATCTTGAGACTTAGAAATTCTTCATTCTTCTAACAGATTTAGTCACTGCTACAGTAATTTTCAGTTGCTTCATTCACACTATAGCTTGCTGAAGAAGGTGATACTAGGCATAGGGCTGAAGATTTCATTGACTGACACTGGACTGCAAAGCATGGGATTCTTGTACAAAAATTTTTCTCTGTCTGCCACCTGCTGTGGGCACAAAACAATAAGGGAATTACTCTTTAAAGTGTGTAAACACACACACACACACACACACGAATTTATGTGTATTTGAGTAGTCTGGATGTTGTAATTAGCATTTGTTTAATTTTAATTAATGGAAAAACTAATTGTAATTTGTTTAAATCCAAAACTTCTCTTAAACAGTAAGATAACTACATCAGAGAGGTATAACCTGGCAAACATTACTCTAGTTTTGAACTCTTTTTCACTTCAATCATGTAAGCCAACTGGAGAAAGAAATGAACAGAACCTGAGACAAGCTGGACAAAGTCTAGGAAGAATTTTAGAGAACAAGATAATTTCTCTCGCTCCCTCTCTGTATTTTTTTTTCTTTTTTTCTTTATTTTTTAAAATAAATATCCTGAAACAAATAGAGTGTGGGTGAAGGTGATACGTTCCTGTTTATTTTTAAGTGGGAGGAGGTTAGCAGCAACATTTGGCATGCACTGAAGAAGTCTGAGAACTGGGCCTTATGGTCATCATGAAGAGAGCTTCAGCTTTCAAGAAGAGAAGAAGTAAAGAAGAGTAATTTGGTGAGTTATGTGAATTATAACATGAAAGCTGTAATGTAATGAGCATTTTTAATGCATATAAGGGAAGGAAATGTTCTCAGTGCCAAACTAGATGCCAGATTTGTGGCTGGCAGGGGTAAATGAGTGGTACGAATACATCAAGGAGAGGGATGTGCCTGAAGATAGCTTTCTTAATCTGTGAAACTGTTCTTTGAGACATTTGAATATAGAGGACAAAGGTGGGGCCATTAATTTAAAGGATCAGGGCAAAAAGAATGGACAAAGAATGCAAACTGAAAAGTCCAAGCATGGTTCCAGCAAAATCCCCGTGGAGAGTGTAGGCATCACAAATGATCCAGGGATTGCTGGATCTGCAGTGTGACTGCAGCGGTCTCTGGCCTTAAATAAAAAGAAGTCTTCAGCTAGGTGAGAGACTGTTGGAGGGTAGGAAGCAATTGAAAGAGTGTATTGGGGGAAAGAGGATTTTCTATGCGGTAAGAAGTAGAAGGATGTTTACGAAAGTAAAATTTGAAATTGTGCTGTTGAACCTCTCTCAGGCATCTACCAATTAGGCATCTGGCACACAGAGTGGCAGACAGTCTAGGCAGGCTGGCACAAATCTCAGCAGTGTTATGGAACTAGCATTGTCACAAAGAGGAACGGTTTCTGAAAAATGCACAAATATTTTTTCTTCAGCGTCAAGCAAGCATTTTACAAAGAGAAGTCACATTATTATTATTAATTATTATAAAATTATGGCTCTTAAGTGGATTCTATTCCTTGGGGACAAGAAGATGAACATTTATGTCTCCGGTTACATCTCTTAGAGTACACTAAAAGCAGCTAAGAAACACAAGATCTTTTTCTTGGTGTGTACTTCCTTTGTCCTAGTCTTCAAGACTCTGAAGGTGTTGAGATATTGTTGATATTATGTAACCTTCATTAATTAAGAACACGTAAGTGTTTCTTTTTCTTCTGAGATATGTTATTTGATCTCTGGAGACCCATAATGGGATTCTTGCTCAATCATTTTGAACATAAAGGGCACTTTTCTAGATAAAATAGAAGCTGCAAAGTTTACATGATCATGACATGCAGAATTTGAAGAAGCAGACACATTTCCTACCGTATGTTTAATGAACAACTAGTTACTGTGTAGTGTGTGGTGACACAGGTTGATAATCTGATGCTGAATAATATGATGTCATGTGAAGACTTACACTATTTCCTTATGTAGTTCCCAAGAAGTAATATTTTCTTTGCCCACATCTGAAAATTCACAGGCAAATATGCAACCAATCAAATATTGTACAAATGTTAACACCCAGATGTGTGTGTTTCTGCATGGAATTAATGTACAGCTAGAAGAACTGTTGGACAGAGAAATACCATAAAAATACAGATTAGGCACACATAAGTTAAATATGCCTAAGGAGTCTGCCAAGAATGAAATTCTATGAAATCTGTTTAAGGTACAGAACTCTCAATATTTCCTTCTAAAAACCCTCCATTAACATACAAAAAGGAGAGTGCAGATTTCTGTAATAATCAGCAGAACCCTCCCATTTCATGTAAACAAATCAAAAGAACCATATGACCTTACTTCCAGGGGTAAACTCTTGTCCTCCAAACTCCCATTAGAAGTTAGAACTTGAGTAATCCTATCTTTTAATGATAAACTTTACAATAAAGCCATTCTATTTAGTAATAATCATTAATAACATGTTATTATATTGGGTAGGAGTTTTGAAAAAGACTGTGCAGTATTTGCTGTGCTATAATCCAGCAGTACTTGATTTGACCATTTAGAGTGTCAATTTAGATTCATAACAAAAATGGGAAAGGGTGAAAGAGAAAATACCCATATCTGAGAAGATGCCTGTGTCTTGTTCAGTTTGATACACCTTACATCCCCAGTAAATTAGAAGGGGCTATTTTAAATCTGGGGGAGTCACAGGGGGGTCAAAACCAGATAAGCCTCAGAACTGAAACTCAAGGAAAATTCTTGCAGAATTTCACACCCTTGCACCTTAAAAACTTCCATTTTATTCAATAACGAGTGAGCCAGGAAAACAAAGGAAAGATTTCTCCCTGTGTGCCTGTATGTGTTGTACATATACATCTATAATGTATGCACACATGCCTGTGTATGCAGACTTAATATTTTTATAAATATGGTGTGAACTTTCCCTGCATCCTCTCATTAAATCAGTGGGAAGTTTGCTGAAACATAGTGTTCTGAATATCTATTTCTTTATTTTCCTATCTAATTCTAATCAGGTCTATTTTTTTCACAAATAATGAAACATGCAGTAGTCTTGACAAGCACATGCTATTGTGGTGGAGCTACCAACCATTTGAAGTCAGCAAACAGAATATGTTCTTTATTGATGTATAAGTTAAATTCTTTCATTGCCCCCTTGTTTGTTGAAAAATTAGGTGAAAAACTGAGTCAGTGCCGAATAGATTTTTCTGTAATATTTTAATTGACATACCAACTTGAGCTAGAAGGCCAGTGAAGAAGAAAAATCAGCAGGAAACAATATATATTGCAATATACATTTGAAACGTGGGTTTGTAGGATAGGAGTTTTTGCACTTCTCTTACTGTTCTCTACTGCCGTGCATTGCTTTAACCTAGTATCAGTTTAGGAAAGACAATGAGTGAGTATATTCTCATTAGCTAAAACTTGTGGCATATACAGGGCTATTTATCACTCCCTAAATGCAAAGTAGTAAGCATTCATGCTCAGCTACATCAGAAAGGCAAGTTCTTTTTTTGCCTGTTGGAATAATATGTCCCAAAAAATGTGAGAAACACCAGCAAATCCCATGACAACCAGTGGGAACTGGTTTTCTCCATTCCTTTGTGGAGAAACTGACTCAGATATTAATTTCGTATTGAGAAGATTCACCCTTTTGGAAAAATATAAAAAATATAAAAAATATAGTTTAGTCTGAATTGATACATTAGGGTCAAAACGAAGCAAAGCTACAGGATTTTAAATCCCGTCTAAACTCTGGAGTTCAAGGCAGGTTCATTTCATTCTAGTGATGTGGCTATTCAGCATGCAGTTAGTGCTGTTTCATCTGTCTCTGATTCAGAGACCCAACTTGATTACCTGAAGCAGTGTCTTTTTTGGGAAAGGCTGAACAACTTTGCTCATGAAATTTCCAGTTTCTGGCCTCACCCCAACAATGTGCACTTTTCATGGACAGATGGACATTGACTGATCTCAGGACTTTCTGGGTATCCTCTGATGTCTGTTCAACCCCATAAACAAAAAGGGAAAGTTGCCAGGTCCATTTGCTGTATGTGACTCCCCGCTTCAGTCACACAAGAAAAGGCCTTGCCTCTTTAACCTGGGCAGCTGATGACTGTGTTTTCTCGTCATGTGTATCCTCTAAAACTGAACTGTGGATTTGAGAGAAAACAAGCTTAATATGCCATGTGCTTCCTATTTGTTGGAGGCATCAATGCTGAAGCTCTGTTGGCATGCTAAAATGTGAACATTTTTACAATGTAGCAGGTTATGGAAGCTGCTCTTGATAAATTCCAGTAACGTGGTTTTATACTCCATGTGTTCCTTTCTGTGAATGACAGGTTGCACTATTATGTCTCTAAAGAAGCTCTTGACAAGGGTGATTCAGGCACAAAGAAAGTGGAACATGTGTCTAATTCAGTGCTTCCACATTCCCTGGTGCATTTACACAGGACTGCGATCTTGTTCTTTCTGATATATCAGAGCAAGAAAAAACACTGTTCAGTCTAAGTTAGACATTCCCTAATAACATCAGAGCCTCTGCTGATAAAAACGTAAAAAGAAACCTGTGAATATGTTTGCCTCTTCTTCACTTCTGACTGAATCTAGAGCTATATGTAGAAGTTCATCAGTTTTTTTCCTCTTACAGGAAAAGGGACAATAGAAGGGACTGTGGCAGACAGACTAGAGGTAGATGATGTGACTTGCTGGGTAGTAGGGATTAGAGATTAACCAGTCTACCTGAGTAACTACTAGAAGTCTTTGTGTTGAAAATAGAGTAACCAAGTAAAAATGACTGACACACATTCTGTATTCTGAAAGTGCTTCTTGCAAGATGATAGTTCATAGCCTTATCCTGTAGGAATCTTTCAGGCATAGAAATTACTACTGGTTTTATCCATTTGGTGGAACTAACGGTAATAAATTTCAAAGATATATTATTGTTTGTGATTGACTTAAGACTTAAAACACATATCATTAACCATTAGATATGCTCTAAAAACAGCACACGGATCCAGTTGTAAATACTAGAAACACTGTGCCTGGTTTGGAAATATTTAGAATAACCCCAGCATTTCTCAAATGCACCGTTTTAACTTTGCTCAGGTCTGTTTTGTGGTTTATTCTTCAGCCTTCTAGGTGGAAACATGAGTTTCCATTTCAAGTTTTAACTTAATGACTTCACTTAAGAAACTGGAGAAGAGGAAAGCTGTATGAATTAAACATTACATAGGATTTGGCAAAGCACTTACAGGAATACCATAAGGAAGAGTAAAAAAAAAACCAACCCAATCTCTACATAGCTGCACAAATTTAGCAGTAACAACAAATAGTGCTGTTACCCTCCAGAAGTATACATTTTTTAGTCAGCCTTGACTGGTGAAATTCAGAAGCTTCATGTGGACTACACTTTTTAAAATCTTTCAACATCAAAAAATAGAAGAACTGTAGAGTGTTTTTGTTTCAGAGTACTTTGCATGCAATCTCAAGATAAATTGGAGATACTGATTGTGTTTGTACCTGTGCCAGACATTGTCGTTAGATATTTCTGCTTTGTTTCATCAGCCAGATGAACTTACCCAGGGACATTGATCAAATACCTACATTTAAAAGAACACACTGTCAAATTAGTGGATAGAAAGAGCACATTATGAGAGAGAAATTATCTGGTGAAAGATTTAAAGACTGACTCACTTGTGTTTTGTTTCATTAAATGTGAGGTAGTCCCCTTTCATTTTCCATTTAGCATGAGCATACTTGTACTCCATTACAGTATCAGCCTTAAGGAAACCAACTGGCTTGGTTTGGGATACACATGAGCCTCCTTGGACAAAATATGACTTCCCTTATTACAGAGTCTAGATTACCTTAAAATACAGTGCCTGAGCTAGCTGATCCCACAGGCCCCCTGGAGACATTCCCATGTACCTCAGTAGGTCTCATGGCTGCAAAGTGTTGTGGTGCACTGCAGGAGCCTTCTCAGATGGCCAGGGTGGTGGCTGCTTCTCCAAAGGGAATGGCTTGGGACAGCAAGGGGTGCATCCACCTTTCTCAGGGACACAGAATATATTCTCAAGAGGAAAATACAAAAATTCCTAGAAAAACTATTCAGACATTGTCTTTCCCCCCACCGTCTTAGATGTTCTTGGAAGAAAATGTTGATCCTTTAAATTAGCTTCAAGGGAACAGCTAGTTATGATAACAGAGGGGTGAAGATGGGGCTGGAGAGCGAGCACGTGAGTTAGAGCAAATCCAGATGAGAAAAAAAGAACAAAAAGGATTTGAAAAGGCTTCAGAAATTACAACTGAGAGTATTTTATCTTTGTTTTGGTAACACTGGGTAATGTAATTCAGGTTGACTAAAAGCTCTTGCTCCTCAGAAGAGTTGTCAAAGATTTATTTTATAAAAATGCAAACAAAAGACACACTAAACAGTTTGTGTTTCATGTTTTTTAGGTGTTTCTCTCAGTGGTAACTCCTTACTCATTTATTATACGCTAACTACTTCTAGATAGAAAATACTTGTCTTCTGATAGATATCTATATGATACCCAACTATTTCTCTCTATATATGTTATATGTATAAATGTGCAGAACTCAGTGGACTCTGGAGCCCACTCCCATCCTGCACAGCAAGAGCAGGCCACTGCTGGCCCAGGCAATCACCTCTATTCATTTTGATGCTGGAAGGCCTTTGCCTGATGTGGCAAGGAAGCCACAAGGTGGGTGCCTCGGGAGAGCCATCTGGCTGTAACAGGCCATTCCCTATGTGTGCTTGCCTGCTTTCTGCCCTCCAAATGCCATGACATTCCTGCTTTGGTGCCATATTTTGGTGCAAGGGCAGCGTGTCATTAAGTGCTTCGGTTGCTCACTTCAAGCCCCACACCTCAGGTATCTTGAAGCTAAGCAAGCAGGCATGGAAAGCAGGCTTTCACACAGTAGAAACCCAGTGTTTTTAGCCTTGTATTTAGCCTATTAGCCCTCACAGTCAGTTGCACTAGTGTGTGCTCCTTGCTCTGAGGGATCCTGGCCAGTGGACCGCTCACCTTGCTGAGGAAGATCTTCTTAATCTGGGTAGTACCCAGAGAGTTGCCATTCCAAAGCCAGACTTCATGGCTCAATCTCACACTTCATAGAGAAAGTGCCCTGTATAAATTGTCAACTTTGAAGCCAAATCCTTCCCCACTTAGCTTGGTAAATCAAGCTTTGGTGCTACTTTCCATCCAGCTCCATTACACAAGTAGTCTGATTTAGTTTATGGCAGAAACGTGTTTCAGCTAAAATGGTATTTTCACAGAGTGGAGGATAAACATGACTATTTTATTTGTAAAATGAAAGGCTATGAGATGGTAACAGGCAGGCACAGGGAGTGCAGGTGCAGTTTCAAATCCCTGCCTGGCTGTCTCAGTACCTGGGCTTGGTGCCTGAATTCTCTCATACTCAGATCTACAGCAGCACCACAACAAATCAGAACCTTCCATGAAAGCTTTCACTCCTCATATTCAAAGAGACATTTCCATTAATGCCTGTGAAATTTTGCCCTGCGTCTTTTGGAAGTGAAAATAGCCAGCCCCCAGAACTACTGTACCATCCTTGTTCCCCAGAAATGTTAATTCATCATTAAAATTATTAAACAGTAAATGGCTGAGATGTGTTATTACAAGCTTGAAGTATTTCCTTTGATTGTTTAAAAATCTCTGTTTTAATTTGAGTCATCTATTTTTTTTCCTTTTACAGTTTTGAGTGCTCTATCTTACCATATGTGAAACATTTCTTAAAGGTGTCAAAGTGACTTGTCATGGGTTTGGAATGAGAACTAAATTAAATGTCCATACTGTAACATACTTATATAAATAATGAGATATTCCAGTATAAACCATTCATTTGGCAGTCATTTCTGCATCAGCAAGTACTAAGTGTTACAGAATTCCTGCCTAACTTTGACACATGTAGAGAAAATCAGGAAGGAAAATGTGTGTGTGTGTGTGTGTTTAGAATTTTATAGGAAAAGACAGCCCCTTGTAGTCTGTTGCCATGAAAGTATTTCTAACATATTTGGAAGCAGTGCAAGGAGTTTAACAAAATACTCTGGATTCACAGCAGAATGCTAGAGCATTCATCTGTCTCCCATTGAACTCCAAAACTTGTTTCCATAATTCAGAAACAGAAATGGATAAAAAAGACATTAATGAGCAGAGGAATGATTTATTATGGGTGACATAGTGTCACTGCTTTTAAGCAAAAATACATCAAATAAGAATTCTTCATAAAAAAAATGCTTCCTATTTAACCTTGCTCAGAATTTTCTTATTAGTGTATTATATCACCACATTGCCAGGTCTGGCATTTCTCATCTAAATAACATTTCAAAGTGCCAGCAAGGCTTATGGGCTGCAGAGCAAACCATGTTAGGAATAATGCATGTACAGAAACACGACAGCAGCAAAGTTACTTTTGCTGGGATACTGGAAATAGTTAGCACTCGAGGGCTCTTTCGTCTTGCATCAGCTTCACAAACTTTCATGGCACCAAGCTAACAATAATTAAAAATGTATAATAGCTCTTTAGTTCTAAGCTGCCTTTTAAACTGCCCAGCTGCTTTAAGGCAGTGTTTTGGCTAAAAGTCTTTCTTGCTCAAAGGTCCATGCACATCTACTTTGACAGCATGTGTGGTAAACAAACCTCATACTCCGTGTGAAATTTATCTTCAGACAAACAGCATCGCCTATTTGTTCTAATGGTGTCCTGCTCTGATGGCAGCAGATCCTGCACCTGCTGAAGAACATGTCCCAGACCCCCAGTCTGACAGAGATGGGCAGTCTGGCCCAAAGCAACCACAGAACTTTCTCACATTTAAATACATACTTCAGGTTTGAGCTTGAGATGTGCTGGTTGGGACATAGGGGGATCTTTCTCTGGCACCAGCCGTGGCACAGTAGTCTATCTGTCTTTATATTTGCCCATGATTCATATCCAAAACCTGTAACTAATGTCTTGGATGATCTCTGAAACCTCTCTGGATTAAAAAATTAATAAGTTACACATTCCTCTATTTGTCTATGCCTCAGTGAATTAAAAGGTTGAAATAGTTTGTCTCTTGGACTCAAAGTTCATAACCATAGCTATCAACTTGTAGCTTTTCAGATACTGCTTCATGTAAATGCAGAAGGGTTTCTAGGTAATTCACAGATGCATTTCAGTTATCTTTAAAACATGGTTAATTACATGAATTCACAAGCTTCCAGCAAATAATTTGATCTAGTGTTAATCTTCATTGAATCATGTAAAACAAGATAATTTTTTGTCTTTATTGCAATTGATAGCTGAAGTTTATGGCCAGGAAGCACTCTCTCCACTGCACTCTTCACAATTATGTCCCCAGCCTATCATGAAGAGAAAAAATCTATCTGTGGTGGAATTTGGGGAGCACCAGAGTCCTAGCAGGGGTAGTGGTGTGCCCTAGACATCTACCCATGGTCTGGGTTTTATCTACAGCATATAGGAGCTCATAATGGCACCAGGCATCCCAGATAGCTCCAGGGAGATAAACAGTTGTTGAGTCAGAGTTATGAGGTCTGACTTAAATTGGGGTATTGGGGTAGGAACTGTTAGCTTCTTTCATGCTCTTGGTGTACTCAATGCACTCTTGCAATAAGATTGCAGGACTTTTTTCCCATCCGTCTACTAAGGGTAATTTAATGACAGCTCATTGCTCTCTTGTCCATGGGTTGTACATATTGCATTAATTAAAAATCTATTTTTTGTAAAGATTTTAGACCTATAGAAAGCAATAAAGTTTCTATGAGCTTTTTGCTTAAAATCCTCTCTGACAAGAGTCTCACTAAATATTTGCTGATCTCAACTATGTTCCTATGGCTTAAAAACCTGTATCAATAACTCAAGGGTACAAATGTGTCAAGTGGTTGCAATTATCTTCTAAACAAACATTGGAAAAGAAAAAAGGCACAAACTAAGCCATAGAAAAACATGGTTAATGCACTCTAATTTACCTTGTCCAACAGTGACTCCATCATATGATGTATTTATGATGAGTGCATAGCAGAGTCTAAAACCTTACTTTTTTAAAACTGTATAACTTTTCTTTTCTTTTTTTTTTTCTTTTTTTTTTCTCTTTTCTGCGTTTTAAGAGGGGTCATGAGTCAGGAATTAAAAGACAACTAGAGCCATATTGCACAATCAAGTTTTAAGCACGTTTGCCACTGAGTGTGATACATCCCACATGGAAAAAATCCTTTCAGCTCCTGCTGCCCACTCTGTGCAAAAATGCATGAACACACCAAGTGGGACAGCTTTGGAAACTGATTTTTGTGGGTACCAAAGCACTTAGGACTTCTGCTCCATCATCACATACTCTGAACATTGGCCAGAACGTTTCCTGTTTCAGAGATTGTTGGGGTAAAGAGATGAATGGGAAAGCTGATTAAGTATTGGCTACTGATTCCAGCTCTGCAGAGAGGTAAAAGTCAAATAAAATTCATTATTTTATAACATTGTCATAGTCTTTTAAATATATTACACTCTGAAGACTTCTAGAAGTCCCAGAGCAGCATTTTGATATGTTAATTAAAAAAAAAATGCGTTTTAAGAGGGTTCATGGAGGCCTAATATTTTCTTGTGTTAGCATTTCTATTTTTACATTGCCCTGCTTTCCCCCAACATTTTATTTCTCCATTAATTTTAATTAGGTTCTCACTGGATTTCAAATACGGTAAAAGTACAGAAATGGGAAAGGTTTCTTGCCAAGACTGACCAAGATGTCACAGAGATATAGTTCCACATCCTCCCACTCTTCATGCCTAAGGGTTTATGTTTTCAATACAACAATGTCCCTCTCCTGTTCCTCTTCCCCAGATTCAGATGAATTACTGGTGGAATCTGTAGTGTGTCGACAAGTTCTTTTATTCATAAGATAGCTGTTTATCAAACAGTGACACAGGCACTCCAATTCCCCCCTGTCTCTTCATATGTTCCATTGTGCCATTTAAGAAATATTGATAGTGTCAGAATCTCTGTGCTGGGAGAATGACACAAAAGGCCACTAAATCAGGGTCACTGGCACCTGGAAAGAGCTGGTGGAGGAAGCAGTGCCCTCCAAACCAATAAGCATGGCTCCATGAGCCAAAGTGTGTTTCTGGAACCACGGGCAAACCTGTGGGCCTGGGAATCTCTGAGGTGGCTCTTGTAGCATTGTATCCAGATTTGCTGGTCACAGTACTTGGGAAGAGTGAAAGGTGATAGTGCAGTATTTGTGCTCCATGGTCTTGGCTTTGGACTAAGCAGGGTCAAATTCATCAACTCAGATGAGCCCATCATGTATTTGGTTCTCTCCATAGCCAGACAAATCATTGGTCATGTCCAATGGCAAATACATGGGACATTCCTGAAAGATATATTTTCTATCAGTGACGTGGGGTAAGAGTGGATCCTCAAAATGATACATTTGTTCTAATTACCTACAATGTGTTCTTCTGCATGAAAACTTGTAAGGAGACTCTGTTTCCTGAAGCTTAAATCATGGCCACATTAGACTGTCATTTTAAAGGGACAAGGCAACCCTTTTCAGCCTGAAGCTGTGGTGAACTGGAACAATGCCACCTTCACAAGGCTGAACTGAACAGTCCCTGGGTTGTCCAGAATAGCACTTTAAATTTCTTTTCAGAGTGACCATGAGGGATATGTATGTGGAAGGGGTTACAGGGAGGTGGCTCCTCCTGGCTCTGTACTTGTGCCTTATCTGATTCCTGTGGGATAGCCCCCTCCCCATCCCTTCAGCTACCCAACAGCATGCTCTATGCAATGGAAATCCCACTCAGAGCACTTCCCTGCTCTTTGCTGACCAGGGCTGAACTCCAGGGCATTTCCCCCTCACCTCCCTTTCAGTAACACCTGGCCAAGAGAGGAAGAGAAAGAGAGGAGATGAAAAAAAAGAGAGGATCTGAAAAGACCTTGAGCCTTGTCTGTTACCTCATCTTTTCCCACCACCTGGACCAGGGAGAAACGAAAACAATTGGAGCTCTGCTCCTTGGCAGCATCCCTTCCCCAGCCAAGTCTGGGGCAGAGGATCAGAGGTATAAAAGTGTGGTTGGGGCATGGGCAGTGGGACAAAATTTTTCCAGGTAAAGATTGCTATATGGAAATGGCATCTCCTTTGGGTGAAGTTGTTTTTAATGCTATAGAAGTACTGCATGCCCTTGTCTCAGATTGTGAGAACGTGCCTATCTCTTAGGCAGACCTTAGACAAGGAAGTTTACTACATAGAAATGCAAACTTACATAATTCCCCACTACTCAAAAGTCCCTGAATAAGATCCAGATGATGTGGGCTCATGAGAGAGAGAGACTGAGCCATGATTACAAGTTAGGGTCTACTTCAAGATCACTTCTACTCAGACAAATATTTACTTCCCACAGACATAGAGCTATACATTCTGTAAGACATTGCATTACCTTCCAGTATTCCAGAAATCACCTGATCTGTGTTTGGTTGATCTGATAGCTGCCTGAAGTATAGGTCACAATGAGTTATCACACTTTTCTGGCAGCACTGAGTGGAAGGAAAAAGCTGTAAGAGAAATGATCTATTGTCCTCAATTGCATGAACTTGGAATGGCAGATAAGAAGCAGATCCATTATTTCCATCTGCAGGAGGCAGCCATCTTATATCTCCATGATCTTTACTGTAGATAAAGGTGAAATAAACCTCTTGCCTTACAGAAAGCCCTCTGTCCTTTTGGTTTAAAACATAAGCTCCCCTGGCAGTGTAACAGGCATAACAGTGAAAAAGCAGACTTTTATTAATACCTCCCAAAGAGAATATGAATTTAATCATATGCTTCATTTTAAGCTTGTGCCTGAACTTCTATCACTTTTTAATTTTGGATGTTAATAAAAATGTTTTGTGAGAGTGACTAATTCATAAGTGTATTTATAGCTATTATTTCCTAATTCACTGAATTTCCAACCAGTTCTTGTTGGCAAAGAGAGGTGTGGGGTTTTCTGTCCCTGCTAGGTTTCCACAACAACGAAGGTCTCCTTTCAGTCTCTTTCCAACAAGATTGGATTGATTAACTATGCTACTGTTTATTTTGCTGTACCTGCCAAGTATATGGCAATGCAGAAATAGGAAAAATTAGCCTAATGTGAATATGTGGACAACAGAGAATGCCAGAACAAATATCATCCCTGAACATGCAACAATTCCCATTTGATTTTATTTCAGGACACCCATGTTTCAGATGCACCTCCCAGACAAAGAAAACATCAGTTTCTGATTCAAGGTGGTAGTTTTTTAACAAAATGAGTTTAGAACACTCACCAGAAAATAGTTAAATGAAAAGTAAATTACTTTTCTTTCTTTCTTTCTTTCTTTCTTTCTTTCTTTCTTTCTTTCTTTCTTTCTTTCTTTCTTTCTTTCTTTCTTTCTTTCTTTCTTTCTTTCTTTCTTTTTCTTTCTTTCTTTCTTTCTCTCTCTCTCTCCTCTC
>VZTB01007324.1:33880-113880 GCA_013397245.1 Thryothorus ludovicianus
TCCTCTCCTCTCCTCTCCTCGTCTTTTTTTTCTCTCTCAACAGGGCCAGATTTACCCAACGAGAACCCTGATGGGAAACAGAGAAGGTTATGTTCAGAAAGATAAGGTTAGCAAGAAAAGCTGGAGACACAGTATGCTTTCAGAGCCTTGGGACCTTGTTTTAGGATTAGGATCCCAAAACAATGTTCATCTCATGTGAAGTAACAGAGTTAGAGGAGACAGGTAACTGCAAGACAAAGAAATGTTTCTGCTCCTCTGTTTCAACTTGATGTTGCAAGTGGGGAAACAGTGAAAAGAGCCAATGGTGGATGGGTAGAAGATGGTCTTACAAGGTAGAAAGCCAACCCTTTCTACTGTCTCTCACTGCAATAACCCCTCAGCAATACTCTGGAAATGTGGCTGGACACTTTGGCATGAACCTGTCATACATGGATGCCCTTCAATTTCAGTGAAACTTTTCTATGGATGCACACAAAGAATTGAGGCAAGAAATGGCAGAAATTTCTGCAGCCATTTCCTTTCAGATGGAACAGTGATCATTTAGATAACATTTACAACTATTTTTCTTCTGATTGTAATTTTAATATCAGAAGTATTCTTAGAAAGCTGGACTGAGGTCAGAGCTGAGATTCAGGATGTGTACTGCGTGGAGAACATAATTACCTTTTGCTATATATCCCAACTTTGCACACAAAAAAATTGAACACATTTATTGCTGACAAAATTTTACTAAGAGTTCATATCAAATTCTAAGAGCAACCACTGGACTTTGAACGGTTTGGATCAGAGCTGGAAGCAGTATTTCATTCTCAGTTCTTAACAGCGACAGTGGATCAAATCAAAAGCCTGTTTCACATTTTCTTTGAATTATGAGAGTTCAAATTCCAGATCATAGCTCTGCCGTTCAGTGGATATATATTCATTGGCATTAGTGTTTCTGAATGGATTAACTCAGGCATTGTGGAATACAGATCCTACAGTTTGCTTCAAGATAAGCATGAGCAGTGTTAGAGCAAATATTTTGGATACTTTCCAAGAGAAAAGGCTTGCTCATGGAAACTAAATGTTCTGTAGTAAAGTTGTGAATTTGATGAGTCTGTTGAAAGCAGTCCAGCAGGCGTCTGACCAAAGCTTGACTGTTATTCAGTCAGTTCACCTATGCTGTTTTTCCCTTCCAGGCTCTATCAAATTCTATGGATTCACAAAGCCCCACAGAAGAGCAGGGAAAGTCAAAGGCATCTTTGGGTTTCTGGGGAGCGTATTTTGGACTACAGCTCCAGAAATCTTTACAGTGACAATGCTTGACTGTCCGTCAGGTAGAGTACTCTAGGAGTTTTGGTTATGCTTTCAACAAGAAACTCTAAAAATATCACTATTCTCCCATGAGAGGAAATTAATTCTTGACATGTAGTATTGTGTCATTGTGCCAATCCACCAGAATTCTGCCTCAGCAATGGCTCAGGGATGTAGAAGCTGTGTCCAGATTGCTGATGTCTGTGGTGCCTTTGCCACCAGGATCAGAGTCACTGGAGAAAGTGAGGCCAGCATGTGCTCCAGCTTCCCGCAACACACTGGTGGGAGTGGAGCTGTTCAGGTTCTCGGGCTGAGGCTAAATCCTCTCCTGATTTATCCTAAACCCAAAGAAGGCTTCAAGTGCAGCATCATAGGATTTTTTGTGTATCAGAGAGAAGAACTCAGCAGAGGGTACCAATTGTGTCCAAAGCGCCAGTAGATGGAAATAAACATTGGTAGTTATGGAGACACACTGGATATGACCTCATTACCCAGAAATGGAAGGCTTTCTATATAAATCATTTGCTCAAGTAAAATTATACCACAAGAAGGAATATGCTTACTTTCACCATCTCTATTTATTAAAAACATTGCTAACATGTTCCTTGATAACTTGATTTATGACGTATATGACAAATTGCTTTCTTAATTGAAATATGTCAGGTTTCTAAATACTGAAGTTAATTATCCCTCCTTTTCTAGTTGAAGGCTGACCTTTAATTATACAATATTAATCCACATATTGTATGAATTATGTGAAATATCCATTTTGTAGGTAGAGCAAGACACGTATGTGTTATTGTAGTGGAGTACAGTTACATAATTATTTTTAATTTAGGATATCAGCTTAATTAAATACTTGCAGAAACCAAGCTTTTTCAGGAAATTTGCAATTACAATCAATTTGAATGTACAGCTACATTAATATGGTGACAAGCCCAATAATAAAAATGAACTAAGTAATTATGGGCAGGTGCTGAACAGATGTGTAAATAGAAGGTCTCTGCGTGGAACATTGTTATATATCATTTTGAAAAGCGAAAGAAACCTGTTATCCATAGCCATTCGTATATGCAGTTATAATCAGTCACAAAAAAAGTTAGTTCTTTCAATTTAGATAAATCACTTAAAAATGTGTATGGCACTTAGGCTTTCATTTTCTGTTTCTGGAAAGAAAGTCTAGTTGATTGAAGACTGCTGTTCTACTGTACTCAAAGAGTCTGCCACACTATTGAAATATATTCTTCTTTCAACACGTTTATGATGAGTGGGTTTTCAGTTTGGAATGGTTTAACAGTCAAAACAATTCACATTCCATATTACAAGCTGACCTTTATTTAAAGAAGGGGGGAGGCTAAGACTAGTTTAGAGTTGTTTGCTCAAGTTATCAGGTTGCCAAAGGCCCAATTTAACCTCCAAATAGTTAGAAAACAATTACATTGCATTACTACTGTGAATTGCTTTTAGATAGATTTACAGTGTATTTTTTTTCCCTGTGTGTTTTAGTGTTTTTTTCCAAAACTAGTATATTAAAATATACTTTTTCAAGTCTTCTATTTTCGTGTGATGTGTGAGAAGTAATTATATCTGTGATGTAAGCAAGTAAGTTAAACTGAAATGATGTCTATGGCAATCATATGGAAAACCCAAGGAAAGACCGACATCCAAGGAATGGTCAATGTGAGCCATCCCCTTGTATGGAATGGGATGCCCTAAGCTGTCTGTGGAAGATCACAATGCTTAAAGTAGCCATGTCTGAGCAAGGAGCATGTCTAAACTAGACTCTTTCAGGAACTTAGATGCTTTATTCCAAACTGCAGAGATCTGCCTTCCTGTCCCCAAAGTTTATGGATCTGAAATGGATCCCAGTGGCCAAGCCAGGCCCTTCTCGAGCAATACTGGAACAGCAGTAATGCACTTTTCCTCCTTCTCAGAAACACTCACTCCAGCTGCTGGCACTATGGGAAGCTGTGAGAGGCAGCTGCAGTTGTGCACCATTCTCTTTCTTATCCCACCATGTGCAGGGCCATCGTCTTATCTGGAAAGGGAACAACTGACATTTTGAGAGAGAGATTAATAATGGAGCAGTGCTGCTGCAATAAAAACTGTCTGGACAGGTTCCACTCATCTATTTCATTTGTAAAAGGGCAGACTTCAAAAGCATAAATTTGTATTCCAAATGTGCTATGAAATATTTTGTGTGGGGAGGGTGAAGTGGGGACCTCACAGTGTTGCCTCCTAGAGTCCTCTGCAGCTGAATAGTCCCCATGGATGACAAAAACAGCAGTGACTTTCACACTGTGTGCTGGTACAGTACTCTTCCGTACTATCACAAGGACACACTCAGCCTGTGAACCGTATTAAAGCAGAAAGATGACAATATTTAGTAGAAAAATTTCTCTCTCAATTCCAAACTCCAAGATAAGCCAAATATTGTGTGTAAAAAGTGAAAAATGAAGCGGTAATTATTTCCTAGGAAGAGTGAACAAATCCAAAGCAGAGGGGAGGACAAAACAGTCTCAGTTTTGAAGAGGAAAACCTCAGGATGCTTACTGACGCCATGTGCTCTCCTTGCTACAGGAGCATGGCTGAAAGGATGGGCAGGCTCTTCATCATGCCTCAGCTACTGGACAGAGGTGGTCTATTTTAATGAAAGACTTTGTGTTTCTAGTTAGGAAGTTGGAACACAGGGTTTGTCTTTGTCAGAGGAACATCTAATAGTCAGACTTTGAATAGGAGCTGAGAGAAAGAGGAGTGCAGTATTTGGCAGCATGTGATATCTGGATTTTCATTCTTAATTCACGGAGTTCAGTAAGATGGGATATAAAACAAACCTCATACATTCTGGTGTGGAATGTTTTTGTTTGTCATTTCAAAACCAAAGCAGCTTGAACTTCCAGCATTGCCACAGTTAGCCACACATGCTTCATCCTAACTCTGCTTGCATTCTCTTTCCAGCTGCTCCCATAATCTCCCAGTTCATCCATGTCGGAGGCAAAAGGGGAGATTTCAGAAGAATTTGTGGAAGTTCCATGCTACAGGTGCAGAGAAACACAAGCCAGCTCACACCCAAGGGCAGTACAGAACCCACATGAGTTTGCACCAGCACCAGAGGCAAGAATCCTGCTTCTGCACCACACTGAGGCAACCTGGCAATATCCTTCCTTCTTCAGCTGCACAGCAACCCTGTGAGACTCCACAGCACACTTTATTAGTGTTACAGCAGGAATCTTTGCAAAGTACTTGGGACACGTGTGGCCTCAGTCCCCTTGATAGAGAACCCAGTGCCTTCAGCTGCATTTTAGTGGTATGGGAATTGTTTGAGCTCTCTCCTGTTGCCACAGCTGCTTTAGGAAAACATTTAGTTAAAGACAAGGGTAAGCACACATTATAGATGTAAGCATATGGCTGTCACTCTGCTGTCCAACAGCTTCTATAGATATATGGCACGTTACGTTATCCAAAGCACTTGGAATTTTTCAGACAACAAAAGCTAACGAAGGCAATTATTACAGCTTTATGTGGCACTTGCTTCCTGGTAGAATTGCCAATCCAGTGCTTTGAATTCTGTGCCAACAGCTTTGACACAAGTGAAAGAGCAAGCTGTGCTTTTAACAGGTATGAATGCTTTGGTTGCAGAGATCACTGTTTTTTCAAAATTGTTATCACATACAGAAGACTGCAGATGCATACTTTTCCCAAAGTGACAACACTCAGACAATTGAAGAAATTTTTGTTGGAATAATTGGAATAACTTGCATTGGCAAACCTTTAAGAAGCAAAACCAAGTGGCATCATCTAGCAACTATTTTACTGTCCTGCAAGTGCTTGTAATGAACAGACACACAACATGTGGCTGGCACGGCTGGCAGTGTTCTGCACTGCAGCTGAAGTGGTACCAGAAGCAAGCCATGCTGCTGAGTTTCAGGGAATCTGCAGTCCTTTCATGACTGCAGAATGAAGACAAACACAACAGCATTACATATGAAATTACTGGTTAAATTGTCTCAATTTGAGGACAATTCATCATCTAGTTTTAGCCTTTCTCAGTCTATTTTTCCATGTCTTAGCCTAGGAACTGCTACTAAAATAAGGTGGTATTTCTTGGTCTGCTTGAACAAGGTTGTCACAATACCCTAAGAACTGGATACCATCTATTTAATGGCAATTTCAGCAAAGAAATGATAATTTTTATGCCTGTGAAGGTGAAGAATATAACTTAGAGATACTAGAATGCAGAAGACTGTCTTCCATGAGAAAACCTCTTGTTTCTTCCATGAGAAAACCCCTGAGGTTTCTTCAAAAGGCTGGGGCCAGCAAACAGTTCTTTTGCAGGAGGTGTGCTCTGGCTGAGGAGTTGTGCCCCAGGTGAAGGAGCTACAGGAAGAAGCGAACAGGCTATGTAGTATTCGAACAAAAAACAAGACATTGACTGATTGTTTTCAGAGACACTACAGGCTTGAGGCTTTCTGGGGACTCAGACCTCCATGGTAGTGGAGAGGCTTATGGACTTGATGGAACACTGCAGGGAAATAAGTCAAGGAGCTATTAGTCAAGGATCTGTTAAAGATGAAGGCTGGACATTAGTAAAATGTTCTTTACCTGGAGGGTGGCTGGGCACTGGAACAGGCTCCCCAGTGAAGTGGTCACAGCACCAAGCCTGACAGAGCTCAAGAAGTGTTTGAACACTGTCCTCAGCCAAGATGTGACTCTTGGGGTGTCTTGCGTAGGGCCAGGAGTTCAACTTGATGATCCTTGTGGACACAATGGTCCATTCCAAGTCAGCATATTTGGTTATTCTGTGATTCTGTGAAGTGCATTGTCAATCCTAAACCTTTACTTCATAGGGAGAGGATGTGGCAGATCTTGGTACTATGTGCTATTTGTCAAAGAAAGAGACAGTCCAGACTTCATAAAGCCTCGACCCTTTAAGTGTTTGTGTTGGGCTTTGGATGACACATGGTGTGCAGTCCAGTGCAAGTGAAGGTTGGGCTGAGGAACTGATTAGGTTCTGCTTTGAGTCATCTGCTGAACAGAAGCAGGACCTTGCACAGTTCCTTACTTCAACAGATTCATCACTAAAGCAGAGCACAATCTGAACCAGAAAAACTATGCCAAAATTTTAATTTTTTTGGCTGGCTAGGAAAAATAATTTTCCTGTCATCTTTTTAAAGCTTTGTTACAAATGAGAGAAACCCATATTTTGCAAAATGAAATCTTATTTTAAGATAAAATCCCCCAAGTTTTCTTGACTTTTTCTTCCTACAAGCTTTGCCATCTTTTAGGCAGTAAAAACAATGTTACCACAAATTCTCCAGAACATACTGTTTAGGAGGAAAAGGGAAAGGATTCAGGAAGATTTTACTATACTGACATGAAAATCCATGTCATAGAGTAAAAAGACCGAATCTTCATGTAGAGACATTCAGTCTGTGCCCTTCGCAGAGTAACTAACCAAGGAATTGTGCTCTCATCAGCTTCTGCTCTCCTAATCTTTCTCTTTCTTACTTCTTCCCTTCTTCCTCTTTCCATTAATGGATTTCTTCACATTCAAGCTGTCATTTCTGAATGTGTGACTTGCAGATTAATGCACAAGTTAATAAAAATGTTACTCATGATCAAATTCTCTTTGTTCAGAACACTTCCTTAGTGACTGTTCTGGCCCAAGTCACAAGCAAAGGAATAGCTCCTTTTCCTTTTTTGTTAAAAAATATTACAAAAGTTGGTCTGCATATACAAGGTGTAAAGCAACTCTGACAGAACTGGAGGCTTTGTGACATCCTTTCTGAGCACAGGTTCTCTATGAGCCTTGTGCTTTTATGCTGTCCATTCCATCAGAACCAGAATATTTTCAAAATTCTCTTATTCAATCAGGTAATTTAACAACTTTTCTGTCATTTTCTTACTTCTGTCACTTATCTTACTGCAGAGACCAATGACTAATCTGCTATCATAATCCACAGAGGTATGAAATGGGTAGCTGCTGCAGTGCACTGGCTCTGTGGACTGGGGTGTCATTGGTCCCTAACTGCCCCTTCTGTCACTCCTGTATCAGGCAGGACATCTCTGAGGAGATGGCAGCATGTTGAATGTAAGTGGCAGGCAGGAGGTTGGCTCAGGAGCCACCAAGCTCATTTTCTCTCAGCAGAGGATGTCTGTAAGTTCACACTGGCCAGGACAGCTGCACACTTCAAGAATAAGAACCAAAATTGACCTTGTAATCAGGGCACTCACATTTAACTTAAAAGAGTCCTATCACATTTCAGGTGATGAAAAAGAAAATTGCCTTTATCTTACAGTTCCTCTTTTCAGTGGACATGGTATCTTCTTTGAAGAATGCAAGGAGAGGCAGGAAGACTCTGATTACAGACTTACAGTGGGTTTCCACATAGACATCCATCTGCCCCAATTGCACACATGCTTCTCACTCATTTGTGTCCATAAATGACACCGCCTACTCAAACAGGTCACTTTTGGCTTTCACATAAGGTAAGATTGGGAGTATCTAAGACCTCTGGATGCCTAGGCTACCCAGAATATCCTTCCTAAAATACCCCCTGAATACCCTTCTTAAATATCCTGTTAGGGCTCTCATTTCCAGGGCTCCAGAAGATTTTAATCCCAAACTTTCTCCTAGGGATTTAGCTATAAGCCGAGACAACCCACTAAACCAAAGTGTAAACCTCTAAAATGTTCAATATGTATCCCAACATGGAGATATCTGGCATTAGGCAAGGTTTTCAAGTACCAGAGCATACACAAAGTCCATTATTAGCCTGGTTCTTCATTAGCCAAACATCTGGCTCTCAGCTTCTCTCATGATAGTGCTGTGGTTGGGATGCTACCTCAACTTCATTTTCATAAGCTGCACTGTTCAGTGATTTATATCAGTCTGCTTTTAATCACATCATGCCAAAATGAACCAACTGTAATTGTCACCCAGGGTAGGCTGCCTTCTGGAAAGGCCATAAATGAAATTAACTATGAGAGCAGGATGCAGCTGCATGGCTGTGAAGTGGAAGAGCAATCTGTGCACTAGCTCAGCCTCTACCCCATTATGTAAGTGAAAGAGTATGGCCCTAATGGGAAGAAATGATGACTGAAGTATCTGTGACCTCAGTCATATACTTTCCCCACCTTCTTCCCCCAATTTTCATGAGGTATATTTTTCAGCTGCAGAGAAACGAAAACATCTTTATTTTTGTTTCATTTCTCAACTGCTCTGCTTGCAAGATCAATTAAAATATTTAACTCCAGATCTCAAAGTGCTTCCCCTCTCTTCCTCCCATAATTTCAGTTTGTCAGCAAAAATGCACCCATAAACTCATCATGTTCACATATGTGTGTACAGCATCCAAACCACACTGTGCTCTGCAGCGCAGTGAGAGCTTTTGTATAGCTGGAAGGAGCAGACGAATGGGATCTGGAAGGTGGAAAACCTTCAGAGCATAACTTGTCCCTTTTTGTGCTTCAGATCCAGCACTGACTGAAGTCAGAAAGTGATCTTCTAGCAGCTTCAGTAGGCTTTGGAACAGGCTCTAACAATGCAGAAGCAGAAGATACATGGTTATGACATCAGCTTCATACTAGTTGCCAATATTTTTTTAACTAGGAAATATTAGCAAATGTGATAACACAGTGAAATGTGGTGACAATAGGAATATTGTTAATATCTTGTTCATTCGAGTTATGACACAAAGTAGAAAATACAATTAGAACCATGTGGTGATCTTTAAAGTATTTGGCTTTGTTTAAAACTACCCTTTTTTACAAGATCAAATGTAAAACAAAGTCTTTACAAATAATTTTAATTTTAAATCTGTTGATCAGACAATGGTGGCACAAAGATCACAGTAAGCACAAAGGGGAAGTGAAGCCTGGCTTTTACCCTGCTGCTGCAGAAGCGGAGGAAAAAGGGATTGGAACAGAAAAAGGGATTGGAACAGAAAACAGGAGAAGAGCCTTCCTCTTCAGTGATCTCTCTGCATAAACCAGCCATGGGAGTGGACTCTTGGAGGTCATTCCTGGAGGGAAAGAAAGAGGTCATCATACAGTTAGCTGGCTTTAGAGCTAAAAAGAAAACTGCCACATGAGCCCAGCACTGAAATACAACCAATGCAGCAAGTAATCAGTAACAGCTTTCCTCTTCAGTGGGAGATACAAGAAACCCACAGCACGTTCTCAGCGACAGTTTTGATGCATGCCTTGCTATAAAGCTGTTCAAAGAGAAACTTAGAGCCCAAAACTGTTACAGCTATACTCTATACCCTACAGAGCTAGATCCTATAATCCCATTGATGTATCTTCTTTTTTTCTTATGGTCAAAGGTCTGCCAGATAAAGACTGATTTATTGTTTATCCTTCTATAATTACCTCATGGAATATAAGCCCTCAGATCTAGCGAACACCTCTTCTTGTAACATCACACCTATTCTTTCCTCTTTCTCTTTTCCTGTCTTCTCACATCCTTGCTTCTTGTATCTCCATCCTTTGATGTTCAAACTCCTGTCATAATTAACATGTGTCAACTGGTCCCCATCCCCATCCTGCTCCCCTGTGAGCAGGAAGGCAGGGAAGCATCACCTCCTCACTGTTCTTACCCCTCTTGTGTCTTTTCTCCCTGATGTGCAGGCAAGGAATGAGTGGGAACCAGCTGGTGTTTCTGCTTATACATGTTCATAGATGAGTGGGAATAGGCAGTAAAGGTCAGATGGAATAAAGAGTCCCAAACAAACCCAAAGGATCCTGACAGTGTCTACTAACAACAGGCAAAAGCCACCAGTAGAAAAGTGTCTACAATTTCCCTGAGTCATTGGTGCCTCTTCAGTATAGAACAACAGCAAGAAAAAGAGATTGCTGTAAGTCACTGTTATTAATATGCCTGCTGTCTTGGATGTGTCCTTTATGGTCATTATCTAAGGCAGCTCTAGATTTTATTTTATGAAAATCAACAAATGAACCTTCGAAGGAGTTTCCTTTTTTAGATGGAAGGATGGACTCAGTGCAGTGACACTTCGCAGATAAATGTGGAAACGGAAGCTCTGGCAAAGCAGAATTGAAAACTAATCTCCAGAACAGAGGCCTAATCCAGCTATGAGGAAATTGCAGATAGTGTGACTTTAAACAGACAAAAATGTGATTACTAATTTTGTACATATAATGTTGGATGCAGTTTAGAAAATCATTCTGTAAGGATTTCGTACCTGTACATGGGAAAAGTCCTCATCACTGAAGCTCTGAGTGGTCAAACTCCATTGCCAAAGGGCACAGCAGGTGAATTTTCAAGGACCCTCAGCACTAGATTAGCCCTGGTTCCTTGGGGCAATTCCTGCTGATTTCTGCTGGCGTAGACATAGGACAATGCAAAACAATTCTTAGAAGACTTAACACACATTCATGTTGTTGTTCTGGCTTTACCCAGTGAGAACTGCCAAAGAAACAAGTACTACAAAGGAGGAGCAAAGCTCAGCAATTTCGGGTGAGAATGGGCTATCATATATAAATTAAAAGGTGGACTTTTAAGCCTGAAGCAATTGAGGAGTTTTTATTACTAGATAGCTTACGTAGTGTTTGGCTCAGGAAATACCCAGCCCTAGGCCTAAGACATGTGGCTGAGTTTTTCAGACTAACAAGTTGCTGAAACATAATATATATCTCTATTTGAAGCCACAGAATAACTTTGGTTTAATTTGTTCAGTAAAAATGGCACAGACAGAGACAGTCACTGAAACTTTTCTGAAGTGTTTTGTCTTAATCTAATCCATAGAAAAAGCTGGTGCACACACAGTTTCTGAAGCTCTTCTGGCCCAGAAAGCAGTGTATATTTGGCTCACATTTGACAAGCATCTTGTATGATCCCATCAAATTACCTTTTGAAATAGATCTTGATTCCAAGAGCACGGGCTTACTCCACATAAGCAGCACACTTTACCACATGGGCGTTCAGGATTTGCTCAGACTGTTGCATTTTGACAAAATCTTACAAGTATGTCACAGAATCACAGGAAGGTTAAGGATGGGAAGGAAAGTGGGATGTCATCTAGTCAAACCTCCCTGCTCAGTTGGATCTGACAGAGCATGTTACTCAGGATTGTGTCCGGAAGGCTTTTGAGTATCTCCAGTGAGGGAGACTCCACACCCTCTCTGGACAACCTGTTCTGGTGCTCAGTCACTGCACAGTGAAGAAGTTCTTCCTCATGTTCAGGTGGAACTTCCTGAGCATCAGTTTCTTTCCATTGCCTCTTGTCCTATTGCTGGGCGCTACCAAGAACAGCTTGACTCCTCTTGACGCCCTCCCCTCAGATACTTGCAGACACTGTAGAGGTCCCCTCTCAATCATGTCTTCTCCAGGCTAAGCAGGTCCAGCTTCCTCAACCTCTCCTCATAAGGAACAGGAAATATATGCAGGAGAAAGTACGTTACAATTTAGTAGATTTCTTCCAATTAGAACTGTCTTTCATAGGTAACCAATTCATATTGGGAAGTCCTTACTTCCTTCACTTTGCTAATATTTTTCAGTTAGAGTGTTTAAAATTTTTCTATAAAGTCCACATCTTTATTGTTGTAGATTCAGCTGTCAATTGAGATGCCTCCTTTTGCATAGGAAAGCTCTACTAATTATGACACATTGGATATCTACCATAACATTTATTGGAGAGGCTCAAGAATTGGTACAAGTTGGTACAGAGCACCTGGAAGTAAATCAACCACAAGTCCTCCAGGCTCTGGCACAGCTCTGGAGTCAGACTAATTTTCTCACCTGAGAATTGCTCCTAGATCAAAAATCCAGGCTTTGGAGCAACCGCAGCAAAAATGTTACTAACAGAGAGATAATATCTAAATCACTGATGAGTGCCCAGCATACATGATCACCTTATAGTTAAAATATGAAAGAAGAGTTTTTATTAGTTTAACAGTTGTGAGTAATATTTTCAAGTAAAGCCAAATGTGTTACAGATGTTGATAGGAACAACTGCTGACTTCAGCGTGCTCCAGAGTTGAACTAGTTTGGAGAAATCCAGATCAGAACTTTGCAGCCTTGCTGTAAATCACAAACAGCAAAACACTGTAAATAATATCAAACCAGTTCAAGATCCTACATCTAATTCAAAGTTTTGGGGATTTCGTTAAAATCAGCTTTGCTGACAAGCTGCTTGTGAAGGGCTGAAGCAATGTTCTCCATCTTAAAACAAAACAGCTTGATGAAAGTCCTGTCTTGGAGGTGCATACAGAACAGGGAATCTTGTTAAAGTGCTGGCAGGGTAATCAATGTGATGTAATAGATGTTATGTACTGCATTAAACTATTTCTCACATCAAACATATCTCTGTGGAAAAGAAGACACATCGTATTCAAGTGCATGATGAGGATGATGCCTTAAATGCAAGGATGAAAAGGGTGAACACCAGTATAAAATTCACCATGTCCTCTTGAGCTAACCTGAGAGACCGGCTGGTACTGTCTGAAGAAAGAACAGTCTGCCAGCCAGGCTCAGTAAGGGTGACTACTACGATGGGAGGCAGACTGTCTCTCACTCTGTGTAAAGAAGACATATTTTCAAGTGTTTTGAACAGTTTTACTCTGACCATCCTATCCAGGATATATCTCACCAATTCCACTTGGGACAAGGCTCCAGAGACCAATAGAGCTTATTCCAAGGAAATTGTTTTAAAAACCAAATCCAAATTTTCCGTCTTTCCATCTTCAAAACTGACCTCTTAAAGTTTGTTGTAACATTATGTCACATGCATAAATTTTTAAGCAGTCTGTTGAGATAATACATTTCTGATTATTGAAATAAGTCGTGAACTATGTAAAAGTAACATGACAAAACTAAAACCTAACCTGTCTTCTACGTGTTACTTTTATAATGATACTTAGATGTCTGCTTTTACACTTCTGTAGTTCCAATCTGACTTTCAGCTTATATAGAGGTCTGGAAATATTTTGTTTCAAAATGGAAGAATTGTAATGTACAGTGGAAATTCTTGCTTAAAATGGCACATGCACACCTCTGATCCAGATTTTGGGATGTGGAAGGTTTCTTCATAGTCACTTATTTTAAACTCTCAGCAATATATCCCACAGTTTGATTTTTAGGCATTTCAACTTTGCCACTAATAACATTTATTACAGTTTTCACGTGAGCCAGCTCTAATATCAGGCACATTCATGTTTTCCATTACACAAGGGAAATATCTGGTGATAAGTGGAAAAGCCTAAATAAATGTCTTGCTAGTAAGTCAAACTGTGACAATTATCAATTTTCCAGGTGAGTTCAGGAATGATCAAGAGCACAGCAGGATTCAAAAAGGATTTGAAATGTATAAGGATAATAACACAGTTATGTCAGATCAGAATAAAAAATAGATGGAAGACCGGTCATGTATAAACCCATGAACTATTTTGGCCTTCAGTCCTCTTTAGGCTCAGTGGCTTATTGGTGCTCCAGGCAGCACTGGGTGGTTCAGGCCATGCAGGACACACCATGGGGCTAAGACTTTGGTCTGGGAAGAAACTCCTCTCTGGAATGTTTTCTCTATAAAGAACTATTATGTAGGTTTCTTGAGCTTACAACATCTTGTCAAGCCTAGAAACAAGGTAGTGGACTTAACACCATATCAGGTCGTGAATAAAATTCGCCATGCTGAAAAAGTCAGCCTGTAGCAAGAAGCAGCAAATCACCTATTTGGCTGTGGAAAAGGCTAGCTGATAGCTTGTCCAGCTAACTCCACTCTTCTAGGGGAAGGAGAAGATTTCAAGGACAAGAGAAGCTAGACAGGGTTGGGAGGGCCATCTCTTCAGGCTCACACCCAGTGATGTTACATTACGAAATCCACTTTGTTTTAAAGATTATTTCTCTATAGGGCTGGATAACTCTGCTTTACCAACAGGGCTGAGAGACTGCAAATTGGCTCTGCTGGGACAAAAAAAATCATAGCTTTGGCCCTAAATCTGTATGCTCCATGTATCTGAGCAAACTTAAGATGACATCTACACTTGTTACCATGCTTTCTTCTCCCAGACAAACTGTGGGATTCCTTTATGTGATGTATAAATACATTTACAGTAAAAAAGGAATATTACAATAATCTTCAATGAGAAAGGAGTCCCATTTTCCCAGTTCTCTTACAGTTCCAGGATGAAAAATCCAAGAATCCTTGCAAGAAAAACAACTGTTTTGTTGTTGTTGTTGCTGCTTTTTATGGGAAGTTTGAATTATTTGGTGAAACTCTGCTGCTGAATAAAAGCAGTTTAAAAGTCTGAAATCTAAACAGCAACAGTTCTGAGCTTAATTTTAATGTTAAATTTTCCTCTAAACTCCTATTTATGGCAATGAAAACCAACTCTGTAAATGGATATTTTTCCCAAACTCACATAATTAGTATTTATGTACATTAAACAGAATAAGGAAAGCTAATGACACAGGAGAGAATATGTAATCACATAACAATTTGGAACTCTCTAACACTCTATCTTATTATGCTCTAAAGGATATGTGGGGTTTGTTGATCCCTCTGAAGATGAAAGGCTTTAGTTATCTCACTAAAATACGGCACATCCTGGTAGCATCTACTATGTCATCTTGTCCATTTTGTGCTGCTCTGCTAATATGGCCTAATCCTGCTTAGGGAGGCACAGAAGACAGAAAGAGGCATTTAAGGTTCTGTGCCTTTATTCTCCTTTGTGAAAGTTTCTAGCTGTGATAGAAGCACCTGTCTTCTAAATACAGGAATGAGAACAGTTCCTCATGTGCATACACTGGACTGCACACCCACACTTTTAATTTATCAACAGCATGTCCTACTGCCATGTCCTCAGCTAAATATTTGAGACAAATTCAAATAATTCTGCTGAATAGCTGAACCAGCATATTGCCAATGATCTAATCAGTGTGTGTGTGTATACATGTATATGTGTCTACGTGTACGTATCAGAGAGAGGACAACCCTGAAAGTAGGATTCTGCCACACAAAATGAGCTGTAAGGATGTTGCTCTCTGAACTCTCAAAATAGCAGGATACGTGGCAGACACATAAACAGCTTGGATTTTCATGAAAAGAGAGCAAGGAAAGGTAAGATTGATTTCCAGAGTATGGAATCCACTCTTTGGTTTGGTTTCAGCCCCTCTTGGTGAACCTGTCATATCTGTTAATTTCAATGACATTTTGGCGGCTGTTGATACTGAAAAGATAATGAGATTGATACAGTTTGGCATGTAGATGCATATACAAAATTTGCTTTCCTTCAAGAAATATTTATTTCTAAGGAAGATGCAAAAAGACTCACTGGGATTATGCAGCCATTTCCAATACTATTATGTACCACCTGCACCACCTTTCCAAACAAAAAGTAAGATGTGATATTGTCATTTTAACATTAACCTTGATATTCTATTTCATAGTCAAAATTTTATAAACAAAGTTTTAAATGTGTGGGGTTTTTCCCACTGTCCAATCTCACTGTAGCTTTACATATCTACAAATGCCTCTTAAAATCTTTTAACAAGTATGCAAAAGAAACAGACCTGAGAGCCTGGGGAAGAATCAGTTACTATAAAGTCTTGAATTCATATATTTTCACAGGTAACATCAGGAGATGGTTTCAGCCCATATGAAATGATCCTGTCTTGAACTCAGAACACATGATCTTCTCTCTCTCTCCATTGGGCTGCTTGGTATTTCTCCAAGTGCTATTCACCTGTGCTGCTCTTCCCCTGCACTCAGGGGAAGTTCAGTGCTCTGTCCCCACCCACATTTATCCTTCTCTAATTTCCTTCAGGCAAGTGGTCAGATAATGGAGCATGATGGACTCCACTCCTGTGGTCATTGCCATAGGGCATGAGTAACTGCTCCTAATTTCATTTGCAGCCTTGTGGTATATTTATTCATTCTTTTGCACGAGCTTCTGGCCTCTTTTGCCTCAGACCCTACCTAGGAATAACTGCAATTTTAATTTAACAGTCCTGCGCTGGTTAGGAAATTTTACAAACTGATAACTAACTGCAGCTACTCCATAAATACCTTTGCCTCTGATGTGAAAGGCAATAACCCTCAAGAGGACCAGAAGAGAGCCTGCTGCATGCAGCAAGTCCCTGCAGCAGGCAGAGAAAGTATGGCAGAGCTTTAGGTAAGTGGGATATAATTAGCCATGTTGGAATTTGACCAGGATATCAGGGTTAACACCGCTGCTCCTGTGAGAAGTGCCTTGGGAGTTCCTCAGCAGCAGGCAGCCAGGACCTCTTGTTTTCATCACATTCCAGGCACTACATGACAGCTACCCAAATACACTTTGCCTTAATGAAACAGAAATCCACATATGATACCTACAATTTGGAACCAAGGTATGGACTTTATCCCAAAATGGATTAATTGAGATTTGTGAATTATTCAGAATGAAAAAGAACTTCTGTGTTTTGATTCTGGACCTTATCTATTGTGAAATACTAACGACAAAATCAGTCACTGGTGAAACTGTGGAGCACACAGGCCTCTTGAACAGCTCGATGCGCTTGTGGTTGACTGTTAAGTCTAGAGGTGGACAATTCTTGCATTGGGCTTTTATGCATTGCCTGCAAAATCTCTTTGCAAAGAGCTGTGGTCATGGGCATTTCAAAGTGCTCCGGGCTTCACAGAGATTGATGTGCAGGCAGAAGTCCCAGTACTTACAGCATCCCAGAAGTCTCACCCAGCTGCTTCCTCTGTATGTGCTTTTCAACTGGTTATGTTTCTATCTTAAATGAACTGCCCTAGCTCTTGCACTATGAGCTACTTGCCTTCCTGGGGCCTTTTCTAGCCCCAGGTTTTTATTACTTTCCTGTGAGTCATGCATACCATGGATTGATGCAGCTCTGCCCTGCCCAGGAAGACTGCAGGGACAAACAGCTGCTGGTGGTGGGAGGAATGAAACTTCTTTAATTCCTACAAGTAAATCTCTGCTTGCTACCAGCAACAACTAGAGGGTTATGGAAAAGCAGCCAAGAATTTTGCACTGATTAGTGTATGGACAGAGAGATTTGCTGTACGCCAATGTTTTCCATAATCCAAAATTATTAAATTGGGTAAACTGTATACACCTAGGTTCTAAATAGTACAATTGTGACCAGTAATTCTCAAACAATTCTATGATTGCTCCACAGACAAGAGAGTGTGAACGGCAAAGTTAAAACCCTCCTATTTTATAGGTTTCCATATGTTGGGCATGGAAGAGAAGCATATAATTTCTCTCCCAAATGTATTCCCTCCTGTGTAATGTGAATGTATTACATGTACTCATATTCCAAGGCAATAAGATTAGACAAATTACTGTACTCTAAAAAGTGACATTAAAAATTGCCTCTCCATCTTTATTAGCTTACTTTTTCTCCATCAAATATGTTTGGCTTACAAGAAGAACGATGTTTTTCATTCCAGCCTCAGGCTTCCCAAATTCAAACAGAGCTATGGGTCAATAGCTGAATGAGAAAAAGTTTGACAGAATGATTCAGATCCTTTTTGACACCTCAGCATCTTCAAATTACTGCTTATGTCAGGCATTGGTTATGCCTGACAGTGAAAGGCTGGGAACAAGCACATGCTTCAGATGATGATCTTGTGTACAGGAATTCAGATAACTTGTGGTAGCTCTGTTCCACTCCACGTGAAATGAAAAAAGAACATAACTTCTTTTGTCACTGTAGTTAAAGCAGAAGACTAAGACAAGAGTCAGCAAATGTAATGAGCTAGAAATGCTTTATATCAATTTTATATAGCAGAGTGAATGTCAATCTTTTCTTCATGTTTTGTGCCAAAAAGTGTTTTGGAGACTATTTGTAGGCAATACATACCAGGAAAAGTGATTTTGCTATGTGGTTATTAAAAGATAATACTGCCACAATTGCTTGGCTAGAGAGGGCTATACAGAAGCTGTCTTCTTTCTGATGGCTTTGGGCAGTAGCAGATGACAGGGATTCCACATGGGCTTCTGTGTCATTGAAACCCTGACAGGTCTCCCTCTAGCTGGCAGGAGCCCAGGAGCAGCTCCCCAGGTCTGTCTAGGCCCTGAAGAAGGATGGGTGTTTGGCAAAAAAAAATGAAATTATCTCCTTTTCAGCTTCATGGTAATTTTAATAAAATGTTAGTAGACCTGAGCATGTAGGCTTTGGCCTTGAAATTACCATTGACCACAAGACGAAGAGCAAAAATAAGACACCTGTAAAGTGGTGCATCCAAGATGACTCACAACAACCCACAGCTGCAGCTCCATTTAGAGACTCAGCAGCTTTGAACAAGAGACACTGTTGCAGGGACTGCTGCTGGCAGGCTTTGGCTGTGGCTGAAGGCAGATGTCCAGGCTGGTGGAAGACACCTGGTGGGTCAAAGCAGTGGAGTGCTGATGTGTGGGTGGGACAGCCTGGTTGCCATCACTGCTGCTGGCAGGTGGGTTTGCTACAGCTGGTCCCCCTCACACTTAGCAAATCGGGCTGTCTTACAGGCAACCAGGTGATGGCAAAGCTCTCCAACCTGGCTGGAAATGGCTGGGTGGCAACCCTTGAAGCAGACCATAGAAATGCTGCAATGTATAGGCCATGTGTTCTCTCCTCCTTCATAGCAACCACCACATGGCTGGAACTCAAGAAGCTTTAGCTGACATGAGCTAGTCCATCAGGACTCTTCCTCTATGCTTTAGTTCTTGGTTTTTCCATCTTCTGAGCATTGACAGAAAGCTGTGAACAGGAGGACCTGGGCTGAGCACTGGGCAGGAAAACAGGAGCTCTCCAATGATGGTCCATTCTCTCTGTTGTGGCCCAAGGCAACTCCCTCAGCAGGACATCATATCAACTCCCACTTGTGAAAGTGGGAATAATGCTCACTTCCCCCGTCCCATAATCATTCTGTTTGCACAGTGCTGGGAAAGTCTGAAATTGCTTCTTGAGCTTAATGACATTTCTTTCCTGTAAATCCCCAGGATGACAGTACATCAGCAAAAAAGTATTGACATGTTCTGGGTGCCCCCAGATGTGCAGTGACAGGATGCTTCACTGTTGATGATATTCTCACAGCTCAGGTAACTGGCACAGCAAGGGCAAATAAACAAAATACACAGATTGGATAAAGCTTTGGTTATTGAGTAAATTGGAGAAACTCAGTCCACAGAAGTGTTTTTCTTTCCAGGAGGAATATTGTGATGTAGAATTTTGTTCCCCAATTGTTTTATGTAAAACATTTGTTGAAAATTAAAACAACTTAATTTGAAATAGGTCACAGGCAGTCTGGGCAAGTAAGTGAACTGTGTTTTAACAAAGTGTAATTACATCAACACACAGATGGTATTCTGAATTTTGGAAAGCTCATTCTGCCTTAAGGTTTAGCACTTGGGATTAAAGACAGTACAGTATAACTTAAAAGATTTAAGAATTATACTCTAGGAAGTCATGCTGTAATAAGCTTTAGATCAACAGTTCATATAGCATCATGGGATTCTCAGACCCCCAAGAGAAAGAGTCCTAATATACTGTAACCTACAACTTTCCCCTTGAAATGTCTCAGTTCTGCAAAGCAATAAACCAGTCTGGACTAAGTTACTGAAGGTCTTTGAAGTACTGGAAGACCCATAAATAAGGTGAGTACTTTGGAAGGGGGGGCTCATTTTGTGGTGTACATATACAACTATTTCATAGTCAACTTGATTTGTAGCTGCCTGTATGTCAGTTTCCTGGGAGCAATAAATCTTCATTCAAGCAAAACTAAAATGTCACCAGTATTTATTTCATGCATTTTTTACCCCATCAGGAGAAGAAAAAGTCAGCATTCATGTAAACTTCTATGCCCAACTTGCAGTTCTGTGCTAAAACTATGCTTTATAGTATGAAATTTTTATAAATCTAAAATGTAAACATTGGGTAACAGATGTACCATTGCATGGCCAAAAAAGAGTGGTAACTGTCACTGGAGAAATAAAACTGAGTTATTGTTTCCAGTTTCAAAAGAACAGCAACAAGTCTAAAAAACTATATGTGATCTTTGTCCTTTTTTCCCCCCTCAGACACCTGCACTCATCTAATGTTTCACTGAGCCCTGAAAAATAAATGCATAGCTTCAGTCTCCTAATCCATGTGGCTCCAGAGACCACTGTTACATGAGAACTTAAACTGATGATGCTGAGCGTCCTAGGGGCAGCTTAATCTTTTTTAATTCAAATCAACTGAGTCCCATGTGGCGCTAGGATGATACTCTATATGCTGCAATCAGACTGACCTAGACTTCTTGTGCTCTAAATGATTAATGAAACTGCCTCCTAGTTTGTTTCTATGGTGATCCGAAACTTGACACGATGTAGGAATCTGCCATTCACGCTGAATGAAACGAGGAGGAGATAGCCCAGGAACAAAACTCCATCAGTTGTACAGAGAAGCTCAATTTTAAGTCATTAGTCTCCTTGTACTTGGGTTGTTGACTCTTGAAAATAAGAGTGAGATAAAATATCCAAGTTAATATAGCTTTAATTGGGTAGTTTACTAGTAAATTGTTTCAGTATTAGAAAAATGGGTTACTCTGAAAAGAGTTTTCTAAGTTTTCTTTTGATGGGCAAATGTGGGACAATGTTAGAGCAATAGCTACAGAATTTGCAGTTTTCTATATAAAAGCTGATTCAACTGTGAAGGCCCTGCAGAGCCTTTAAATAACGTAAATAATGCTCTAAGAAAAAATAAAAACAAACCTTAGGAAAAAAAAAATCTATGTTCAGGTTTTATTGAGTCCATGAAGAAGATTTCTTGTATCCTGCATTTTGGTACTACCATTTCAAATAAGGAGTGGTCTACTTCACTATAGTGCTTCAGGCTTTCAAAGCAAATAAATGACTTTCAATTTAATTTCCAAAGGGAGCACATTACCAAACTTTCAAATATTTTAGGTAGTCCTGGAACCACTGATGAGTATCTTTAGTCACACTTTGGTCTATCTATAGTGCTAAGGTGAAAAACACTTGAAAAATCATCAGTAAATGAGTGTAGCTGCTGCACCAGCACAATACCATGAAGCCCAGATCAAACCATCTGCCTGAATTTTCACTCAGAGAGCCAGGGTAGCAGCCCATGCTGGATTCCAAGAGACTATTGCTAAATAGTCACTTACTGAAGTTGATTTGGCTGTGCTGCTGCTGTAGCTTGAGTGAGTTTAGGGAAGGCCTCATCTTTGCTCCTTCCTATTCCCAGGCAAACATATTTGAACTCTTGTTGAGCCAAACTTCAAAGACCATCTAAAGATGTGCAAAAGCAAAGGTTTTCTGAAGATAGCGAGAGCAGTGGAGCCCTACAAGCTCTGAAATAATTTGGGGTGCTCTTTCTGCCTCTGTCACTTAACACTGCCTTTATCGGCTCCCTTCCAAATTCCCGAGCACTGAGCACACCACTGGTTTTTGTCCTTTCACCAGATCCTGCCTCTCCACCAACACAGTGAGAGACGCTTCTGCTCTTTCCCCCTCCATGTCTGTTTAAAAGGAGCACTGTTAGCTGTGTATTTGCCTCTGGCGAGGCTACCCCAGCACTGATCTCACTGCATCTCTCAGCAGCTTTTCAGGAGGGCACAGCACATCCAAATCATCACTTCATCTGGAATCAATCACAGTAGGTCCCCTGATGTCAGGAAAACTATGCTCATTTGCATCAGCACGTGACCTGGTCCTATCTCTTTGTGATCTTTAGATCAGCAGTGCTCCCAATGGGATTCATGATCTCAGGAGAATCTAAACCCACTTTCTAACGTATTTAACCAGTGTCTGCCATTTTTCTTTCCTATCATAAGAAACATTGTGGCTAGTGACCCAAATTCATAACAATTCAAATTCTTTTGATATGAATCTGAGGCATTTTTCTTAATATTGCACTCTGCATTCCAAGACTTTAAGGACCCAGACTTAGCAGAGGGTCTAACTGACACTATATTTCTTAGTAAATCAGTTACTTGTGCAGATGTGAAATACTTAATGTCCAGAATTTTGAAAGGAATCTGAAGTACTTAGTATTTTCAAATATGACTTGATAGACATTGCCTCTATATTTCTTCAGCTGTTTTTGGAAATCCTTGTTTATGTAATTGCTGCATGAAGATATGGTGCAATGATTTGCATTTTTGCCAAGTTTTATTTCCTGGGATCAGACAATACTGTAAGTACTTCAATTATCATTTTTAGAAGAAAAAGCAGGGAGAAACAGAAATTCTTTAAGATTTCCTAGACAACAAAATCTACTATGATGCACCTAGATTACATTTATAAGATAATTCTTTTTTGAGGGAGGAATTTGAACTTGCTTAGAATATCTTGATTAGTAATAATAACTCTGTAAGTACATGTCTCACTGGGGTTCTTAGAAGGATTATTGGAGAAATGGGTAATATTCCTTGGAAAAAAAAATTTTTGCTTTTTTTTGCAAGAAACAGTGAAAAATAGTTCAAACAGGATAGGAATATTTCATGGCTGTACAGGTCTCCTTGGAAGTGTGAGAGACCTTGTTCCAGTGATGCTTGTTTGGGGGAAGCTCCCCTTCATGGGTTTCCTCATACTAGGCCTTTGGGTTCTGTTTATTTTGCTTCACTCTTATCAAAGTAATTTATCAGACCAGTGGGAGGGGGTCAGTGGCAGTCTTCTTATCAGAGCCCTCACCTGAGATGCAGGAGACCCAAGTTCAAGTCACTGCTTCAAACCATATGGGCCAAATTCCTGCAATTTGTGTCTGCAGAGCAGCCCTTCTCAGATGAGGATTCAGTGATTATAATGATTACAGGCCCTGTCTCTTTTGTGTATAAAACCACCCAAGAGGGAGGTGAGAAACTGAACAGCATTGTGATCAATTATTTTGGCTCTTGTCCTTTTTTTCGAGGTAAGTCTGCATGACAAACCTTAGTGTCCATCTGCCACCACCATTCCAGGGAAGCTTAGTTCACCTTCTTGGGAGGGTGAACTAAGCACAGTCCTAATTTCTCTGTGTTTGTGTCCTTTCCAAGCAATTCAACCTGAGCTTCTGGGGCAAAAATTCAGAACCTGTTGACATGGGTGAGCAGCAGAATCGCCTTGCTGAGGATTCTGCCAGGGCAGCTAGGTGAATTTGATGCCACCTGCAAGAAGCCACACTGACAGACATTTTCATTCTCTGAATTTAAGGCCCAGGCTCATTTTAGAATAAAACAGTGCATTCATCCACGTATCAGTGAGACTTTGACTCTTACATGTGGCACATTTTTGGGAAACAAAGGCTTTGCATCCTCTCAGGCAGGAGAATGCTCACTCTCCTGACAAATGCTTCACAAGGCAGTGAGGGCCACAAGCTCTCCTGGGAGACTTCAGCAGACTTCATGACAGTGTTTGAAGAAAATTATGTCCTGAGACCCTCACAGAAACAGAAAATACCTGTTTTCAGCTCAAGGAGACAGTTTCAAGGAGACATGAGGAACAAAGTCCAAAAAGGACTCTAACAGTCACGCTAACGATCCCTTAAATTCTCATGACCAGAATCTGTCTTGTTACCCTGGCTCCAGTAATATTTTCCCTGTGACAAGGATAATTTCCATTATTCTAATGTTTCTTTCTATATCTTCTGAAGACTCTGTATGCAGAGGGGAAGGCTGAATCTTCATTTCTGGGAGACATGACAAGGGTTGAGGTATCAGTTTGAAATCTCTCACAGCTGGGATATACATAAAATCCTGTAAATCTGAGGGACCAATAATCACATATGAGTACAGAACCTGGCAGTCTGGTTAGGAGGGGGCACTGTATGCCTTTTTTTTTTTGTACAGAGCAGCTCCTGCCTGCTCCCATTGGCAGCTGAGGGATAGCCTGTGTTAGCACATGGACTTAGAGAGCAGCATGAGGATTTGCAGTGACTAATTATTTGAATATGAATCAACAATGCAACGCTGTGGCAAAACAAGGCAAATGCTCGGCATTGAGTCACATTAATAAGAATGTCACGCATAAAAGAAACGAGGTAATTATTCTGCTCTACTTCACTTGATAAGCCTCTGTTGGAACGCTGCATGCTGTTGTGAACGCCACATTAAGAAAGAAATACATACTAATTGAAGAACTCAGAAGAGAACAACAAAAATGAGAAATGATTTAGAAAATAACCCTTATGTGTATGCCTGTTCATAAACACATGAAGTGCCATAAAGAAAGGAGCAATTATTCTTATTATCTTAATTCTTTACTAATACAGTTATTAAATACAGAAGAAATTGAAATGGGCAATGCCAGGGTTACAGGCTGAAATCCAACATAGAAACAATACTTTTAGAGCAAGAGGTCGAAAAATTCCTTGGAGTCACCATTTGTGGAAACAAACCGAACTAGCCTGGACAGTAGAACTGGCTGCAGGACAACTGAATTCATTCTCCAAATGTTTCTGGGGTTTCCAAATTTAGCTTCATGTCAAATCAGAAAATGTCTACATTCTCTATAGAGGAAATGCTATGAAAATGGCACATTAAATTAAAGTTTTCTGTTTGACAAAATGTATTTAAAATGAAATTGATTTCTATTTCATGCTATAATGGAAAGTGATGTGGAAAGGAAAAAACCAAAACAATTATCATAAAGATGATGCAATGGAATATGTTCACAATATCCTCAAACATGAAAAGGAGATTTAAAAATAATTCAAAAGCATGATACCATAAAATAATTTCAACTTTCAGTAGAACATTATTTTTAAATTAAGTGCATGATTTATTTTATTTTACCCTTTTTTATTGTACCTTATTTTATTTATTTCTTAAGCCAACTTTGTGAGTCATATGCTCATCAGGGAAGATTTAGGAAATGTATCTCCTGTTTTGAGACTTGTAAAGTCATTGTATAGCAAAGGAAACAAAGGAAGGTCTCTGAGGGTTGCTTTTGAAAGTAGAAGGCAGTTTTGGAGACAGTACTCTCTATTTCAATTTTTAGAAATTAATTTCTACTACTTGCAAAATACCTGAGAAAGAACGGTGATCTAAATTTCATGCAGTGCTGTTGATCGAATGAGCAATTTGACATACACTGTGTTAGTTTTCAGCAGTAAAACCATCCAATTTAAAATCTCATTGTGGCTTTTTACATTTGTGTAGGAAAAAGCTGATTTTTAGAAAATGTCTAGCTACTAGAACAAACAATGAGAAGGACAACACAAGCTGTACAAGACATCTACCGGATGCTGCTTTTTGGCCCTCATGGTTATGCTGCCCCTTCTTGCCTTCAGATTGCTACATTAGCAAATTGCCCGTCAGCTCTCTGAGCATGGCACTCGGCCTTTGCAGCCCTGGGGATATCAGTAACACAAAGATTGCCCCTTGCCAGCTGCAATGACCTGCGCCCTACAGCTCTATCTATCACAGGAAAATGCACTGCTCTGCTACTGTCACTTTTCACAGCTCCATCTCAGTATCTGTCTTCAGGTTTCCTGCTGACTGACAATGTCACTTACAACATTTCACACAATTTTTCTTCTCTATGTGTGAAATTACATATCCAAGAACTGTGAAAAGAGAATCAGCAGGTTCCTGGTGTTTTTTCTCTGTAAGGAAGAAGAACTAGCCACCATCTAAAAAAGCAGCACAAGGCAATAGCTCCAGGGAAAAAAATCTATGAATACTTGCTCACATTTTAAAACACATCTGCTATGATTCTCTTCAAACTATTTGTTGTAAGAAAAGAAGGGCCACAGACACTACTTACCTTAAGCAATTTTAAAAGATATCAGCAGAGATTAATTCCTGAATTGTTAGTTTTCAGTATTTTGACTGGAGAGATGATTCTAAGAATAGTGTTTATCCAGACAATTCCAAATTTTAAATAGTGCTTGCTGCTAATGCAAGAATTGTTTACCTGATAATTTCACTCAAGTCAATATGGCATGTTTATAAACAACGAACAGGACACAAAAGAAAAAAATGTATGTACAGACAACTATTATCTTATTTCTTCTGCTCAGCAAAAGTAAGGTGGGATAGATGTTACAGCCACAGAACTGTAGCTTTTTGTTCTTTGTCATGGACTTTAGGAAAAGACAAAAACTTGTTCACCGAAATACAACTGATCCATTTTCATTTTTTTCGGTGAATACATTGCACAGCTATTTCTCATGAAGGACAGGTCAGGTGAGGGTCCTGAGTGTGGCAAAGATTTGTGGAATCCCTTGCCGTGTCCTACCCTCTGGCTTGTTTTTTGAGTCATTGAGATTATGCCCTTTGAGGCACAGCATCAGCACAGCTCCCAGCAATGGGGCTATGGAGACACAGTGAGATGTGCACTCCACACGTACATTTCCTCACACGCTTCCTCTTCACAAAACGTACCCCCAAACAACCAACCAAGAAAAGGAAGATCAACACAAGCAAATCCAATTCACAGTTAATTAGAGAGATGGGGCAAGGACTCACTGCAAAAACTTCCTTTCTGTTTGTAAAGCACCAACCAAACCCCCACTTAGGGGCTGTCTACCTCGAGTGCTTACACAGAAATACCAATGGCAAAAGGGCAATTTGTATATTCTTTCTGCTCCCATTAATGCAATTGAACATTTGTGAAATAAGAACAAGAAGCAGCTTCTTACTGATGGCAAGAACTTATTCTGGGGGTGTTTGACTAGAATCTGAAGAAAGAAAATGTTTGCTCATGAAGGAATACAGTGGAAATGGAAATGCCTGTGCCATGCTGAGACCCTATCTGTAATGTATCAAACAAGTAAGGACATTGATAAAAAACAAGTGCCACATAACAATCCCCCCCTTAAATAATTGTACAATAATTAATTCCTATTAATGTTAATTTGATTTTGTATAAGTTTTGAAATTGTATTTCTTGCTAGTGTTTGTTCTTTTGTTTGCCTATTTCCTAAGCAGCCCCTGCCACTAAAACAGTGATCTTATGCCTAAATTATGCTGCTCTTAGCATCAAATTTCAGGCAGTTTTTAATTATGAAAAATTAGATATGTAACCTAGAGCTTCCCCAGGATAATCTTTGCATATGTTACCAGGACTTAAAACACCAGGTGAAAATAGGTTTTGCAGTCCTTGGAAGAGATCTGTGAGCTATATTTTTATGTGATTAAACTGTTCTTGTACACTTTCTCCAGTCCATTAACATGAACAGTTTCTTCTTTAGAATTGGACACAAAAGTCCCCTCTGATTTTATCTGATTGTCATGGTGATACATTTAATAAATTGTGTGCTTTGTAACAGTTTATGTCCATGTCCTAGAAAGTAAAGGTAAAGGTAAAGTGAAGGTAAAGAGGTTTCTATTTTTATTAGTAACAAACACAGTCACTGGGGCTTTTGTATCATACTGCTTTTCTTTTAACCTTGCAGGTAACTGAAGAGTAAAGCAGAACTGCAGGACAATTGATACCCTTCCTAAACATTCTTCTGTAAGTTATTGCCCTGGGGACCTTAAGCGTTCAAGTGCCACAGGCAACTCTTGAATATCTCCATAAACAAAGAAATATTTTAAACCCCAGAGACCCATTCAGATTACAGATGACCTGACACACTGTACTGGTAAATTTTCATGATGGGCCCCAAAATTTGGACCTTCAATCCCAACTTAGCCAGGGCTTGTATCCAAAAGTCAGTCCAGGAGGAAAAGGCGTGTATTAGTCTTGTTTTCTACCATGTCCTAGTCACTGAAGAAATTTTCTTTTGCCTTTTGAAAACAATGGGACAATTACAAGTTTTAATTTTGTATCTATTCTGTTTTATACATGATTGTCCAGCCTTGAAAGGTCATTCTCTATAACCACTAATATTCCATCTTTTAAATGTGAGCTTTTGCTGCAGACTACCATGCTTCTGTGCTGTGTAGGATCAAACTACTTGGCAGGGCAGCAAATTTGATTTGCATTAGGAAAGGGATATTACGCATATAAAATTTCACAGTTCGTTTTATATCCTAATCATCAGAAGCCCTTATTTGAGGTCTGAACCAGAGGGATTTGCTGCTCAGAAAACCAGTGTATCCAATATCAAAATATTTCAAAAAGTTAATTTCATTTCATCCTTCCAAAGTCAGTTAATGAAAGGTGCAATTCTAGTCAATAGTCTTTGGTCACAAAAGTCTCTGAGTCCTCTTTAGTTTCATTAAGAGAGTGAATTAATGTAATGTTAGATGCTGACATTTAAGGGTCACTGCACTCCTATACATTGCAATAGAATGGATACCCATTAAAAATATTATGAGACTAATCCTGCAAAGGGTGAATCAGAAGCTGAGGATGCTCAGGCCTCCTTAGGGGCTACTGATTTCTAGACAGATCTCTAATGACTCAGCTCTGCTCTTCTGATGCTCATGATCTCCACCTTCTTGTGACTGCTCCTTGTTCCTGGCTCAATGTGAGATTCACAGGGATCAAAACCCTGCCTTCATGGATGTGCCCCAATCCATATTCATTTCCACTGAAGAAACAATGACTACTGTCAGAAAAAACCCTGCTTCTCAAAATTAGGTGAAGGGTTGTCCTCTTTGTCCACCTTTGTTGAGGTGGTTCAGAAGCAAAGTGATTTGCAAGCTCTGTGAGTCAGACCTTTCAGCACTTTTCCTCATGATTACAAGCAGCCAGGAATAAAAGAGCAGAGTACTTGAATGAGATTAATCCATCATGGCAAGAGTATTTGTTTTACTGACTTAAATCTTGGTTCTCCCACCTCTTCTCTCTACATCTGCGGACCATTATTGATGCATCTTTCTTTCTTTATAATATTCTGAAGTAAAATATCTCTAATGTTGCTGATTTTTGGAACTGAGTGTGTCTGAGATGCTGTGCCCCTGGCAGAGCACAGTTTGTTCTTCTAGTAGAACCCATACAACTTTTGGCTCAACAAAGGCTTAAATTGCTGCACCCCCACACTGGGTTCAAGGTGCTGCAGACCTTGAGCTGATGCAGAGGATGACAATCACACAGTCTCAGGTCTGTTCTTTTGCCCACATTAGTGGGTGTCTTCACTGTGGCTACTGAGCTCATCCAGACCTCAGACTCTCTCAATGTCTCACTGAGGGACATGCAAAAGTTGCTGGAATATATGCTCTGTTTTCATAAAGAAAATTAAAAAGCTTCACTCGTAGGTCTGTGCGGGTGCTCTGTTCATGTGTCACTCACCCAGTGTGAAGCCAGCAGTTCAGGGTGCTCTGGCTGCTGCCACTGGCCTCCTGAGTAATGAAACCTCCTTCATGGTTCAGAGCTCCCCACCCAGGTCTGCAGAACTGAACCTCTGGGTCTAACCCGTAGTCAAAGTCCTTTTAAACCATGCACAAAAGTGGCAAGGGGAAGCTGAGAGCTGACCTGATGCTGGATGCTGACCTGAGAGTCAGCACAGACCTGTAGTAAAATCACAAGCAAGTCACTTCATATTCAGTTGTTCTATCTGTACTGATTTGTCTCTGAACTCTGAAGACCATGACTGAGAAATGAATGCAGGTATCAAACCTGAGTACCAGCTTTAATAAAATCCTAATTGAGAAGAAAATCATTAAAACCTAACATCCATACTTTGACACATATTTATGGAAAATTATCAGCATTTTAATTATAATAAGCTACTTTGTGTTTTAAAATGTCAAAATAATAACATTTTGCTGTTATGATTCATTCCATTTTAAATCACAATACAGTTGTGATTAATTTAAACAATGTGGGTCTTATATAGCCATTTAATAGGGCAGGCTAAATCCTAGATACATTTAAAACTGCAAGTTACAGAATTTTTTTTATCATCATGTCTAGTTCCAAAAACCATAGTGTTGCGAAAAATAAACTTACTTATTATATGCTAAGTTTTTTATCGTTTCCAGATAGTTCTCTATAACTCTGGAATAATTTAAGTCTCTAAACCTCCCTAGACATCATGGTGCACAAGTATAGCCTGATCAAGAGAAATAAATCCGTAAACCCAAAATGAGCCCATCTAGCAGTTTCCAAATGGTGCCTGAGCTGAAATGTGAAGTCCTTTAGGTTGTCTTGATATGTACAGTATTGTTGTTAAGACCCAATTTTTGAAAGAAATTTATGCATTTCCTTTTTCAAGGCAGGACAACCATTTCAGCCCAAGACCTAAAAGTAACTATTAAAAATACAGTCTCTGACTGTGAGCTCAGAGTTCTAAACTACCGGTTATGCAGGTGAGTAGCAAAGCATGTCAGACTCCTGGTTTTCATCAGCACCTCTCCCTTTCCACTTCCACTCCACTCCCTTCCTCACACAAGGATTCATGTTGAAGAAGACTGTCTGGGCAGTCACTCCTGGCAGTCATTTCTGCCTCTGTGATTGTATCAGCACAGTCAACTGAGGAAAGCAGATACTTCAAGTTATTTTAGACAGGAAGTCAGGACGCTACACACCAGCCTGGAAGAGAATGCCTACATCAAGCCAGAATCAGGGCTGTGTTCTGTTGTATCACATTCACCTATTTTATCTCTGAAGGTAGTCACAGCTTTGGAATTATTCCTAACAAAGTGGAAAATAATAGCCCTGTGACTAACTTTACATCTAGAGGACAGCACCAGAGAACTGTGAAAAATACAAGTCAGGATGCATAAACGAGTGTCAGTATTTCATTACCACAGCTTGTGCCCAGTTAATTTCCCAGGCTTCAGCCAGCACTTGTAATGAGTCATTGACAACTAGCAGAGGAAGTGCACATCAGTTACAGGCCTACCAAGGAGGCTAAGTAGGAGCTCACTTTTCAAAAATCCCTGAGATTTTGGGACAAATAGTCACACACTAGGCGTTTCATCCATGACACCTTGGTCTTCTGGTTGAGTGAAGGTAAACAGCATTTTTCTGCTGCTGTGACCACAGTATGTAACCACATACTGTAACCACAGATGGTAGCACCACCCCTTCAGAGGAGCTGCTCTTTCCCTCTTTCTTCCTCATACCTTTCTCTCAATAATTCTTATGCTACAAGGAATGTTTCCACAGGACTCTGTGGGTTTTATATATTGAAAGATCAAAGCCTCGGACGCAGAGCTATCGGATCAACCAGGCTGACTTTTTACAGTCCCTAGGCACCAAATTTCAAGACTTATTTTCCAAGCCCTTTTCCAAATGGGACACAGGAGAGTTTGTACAGTGCTGGTATCCTTACAGTTGAAGCACATATCTGAACAGAGAAAACATTCATCCTTTTTGTTGCAGGCACCCAATTAGATATGCTATGTTCTTTCAACTGCTTGATTGCTATTTGGCAGTAGTTTCTGAACAATTTCAAATTTACTGGTTGTGTGTATCAAATAAAAGGCCTGCAGTAAAGCAGACTCCAAGGATATGCATATTTTATGCTTAGATCTAAAATTAATAACTGCTGTTAGTGCAAATAAGTAAAAGAAGTAATATGTCATCACTGGACTTTTGTTTAGACTAATTTATCTGATATCTGCTCTACATCGAGCAATACAAACATTCTTCTCTCCAGCTCCAATATTAGTACATACATTTGGGATGAAAATAGTATGAAAGGAAAAGCAACCAGCTACGCTTTGGATTTTGACTTAAAATACTCCTTTCAGGAAAAAATGAATTTAATTAAGGTAATAGGGAAACACCGTTCTTTACCTCAAGAACTTCCAAGACTCTCCTCTGAAGCCATGGGGATTTGAGATTAGTCAGGGTTAATCCATAGGTAGGATTCAGTGAGGTGCAGAAACTACTCACAGTGAAACAGACCACACATAGTCCATCCATCCACCTCGCCATCCATCCAAGCTGGAAGTCACAATGCAGGACTAGGGAGTTGGTCAAAACTAACCAGACAACTTGAAAGCAAAGTACTGGGTCTTTCTTCTGCTTTCAGAGACTCATAAAATAAAGAGTTATTAATTCAGCCATTGCTGATTTTAGTGAAATCAAATGAGAGGTGAGGTAACCCATACCCAAGGGAAAAGATATTTACCTCTGCAGCAGTTTTGTCAACAAGTGGGAAATCCACAAAGGAAGGCCTTATATGTCATGTAGGTCTCTCCCTGTGGCTTCATGGAGCCTTACTGTGCACCATTTCCTCAGAAAGCCCTTCAGAAACATTTCAGACACCTGTATATGATAAATATTCAGTGAGGTCCTTAGCAGAAGACTAAAGTTTTAGTTTACATAAATGACTGCTGTCCACAGCAACTGGCAGGCTAATCCATGGAGGGAGAAGCAATTTTTTATTTACTCCTAAGCAATACCTGGGCCCTCCTTCAAAATGAAAGATTACTCTTTCTGATCATAAAGCGCTTGAAATCATCGTTCCTATGGCAGTGAACAGACAAAATTATATTTTCAGAAGGGGGAAGTACATAAAAGTGAGAAATCCTGTTAAAATGGAAATTAAAAGGAGAAACAAAAAAAAATGTGGATCTTGTATACTATTATAGTTTCAGAGTAATTGTATACTACATATCTAAAAAAACCCTCAGAAACCAATCCTAAAAGGACCACACAAAAAAGGCGGCATGAGTGTATAATATAGTAAGGGCAGCTAACTGGAGTAAAAAGAAATCCTTCAAACAGTTGAGCTGATGGGAAGCAATGAAGAAAATAGCAAAGAACATAAATCATAATACATCAAATGAATGTTAACTCGTAATAAAGCTGGCCAAAAAAGATTGCAAGGAACAGTGCACGAAAGGAATTAAGAAATAGCAATAAATTTTTTTTCCTAACGCATTATTTAGAAGAAATTCTGTCAGAGACATTGTAGGGTTGAGAGATGATTGTGCTGTAATAGTAGTGCTTATGAATGACAAAGTAATATGCATCAAGCAAGGAACCCCAATTGCACACACTCAGTTATGAGGTCTAGTTAAGCTATTATCACTGAAAAAGAGATCTGATAAATTTTCTACTTGTAGGTAGTTCAGTGAAAGTATCAGATCAGTGCTAAGCAGCTACAGAGTACCAAGCAGAAATAATCGAAAAAGGAATACAAAAAAATGTAGAAAATGCTGAAAAAATTTTGTAAAAAAAAAAAAGCCTGAACTTTGGTTCCAGATACTATGTGTTGCTGGGGGATGGTGGGCTGTCTGTGAGCATTTCATTCAATGTGTGTTTTTCCATCCCTGAAAAACAATAATTTGGAGGTGATCTCTGTGATATAAACTTGTTTTTGTTTCTTTAAAAATAGCTTTTATAGTTTGTGCAATGAAGCATATGAAACAATGCTTTTACTGGAAAGAGACAATCACTTAGAATCCTTTTCTCAGCTTGTTACCACCACATGTTTAGGAATCTTGCTACTTAGGAAAAGGCATTTTCTCTTTTATGTGCCAAAATTACTCAACAATTGCTGGGCGGAGTCAGGTATGACTTACACCAGGTTTCACAAAATCTACCTTCTTTAGTAGGGAACATCCTGGTGGAGAGCTGAAACTCCTGCCAAGGACATCTGCCGTGTGAAGACTCCCAGGTCAGGTGAGAAACCTGAACCTCCCCTGGTGGGAGATGTCCATAATGACCCTCACTTCCTGAATGTGGCTGGGTGAAGGGATAGCAACAAGCCCCCATCTCCTTCCTAAAGGGAAATTAAAGCATTTCCTTGAAGCACATGACATCTCATGATTATTACCTCTCTTGCCTAAAACAATGTTCACTCCCTGTAGACTGTCCTTGGTATGATCTGTAAGGTGTTCATAGGTGGGATACTCCAGTTTCTTCTGGAGAAGGCTGTGCCAATCTGTTAAAAATATTAAATAGCAATGAATAAGAAAGAGGACATGATTCTATAGTCACTTATTAGGGAAGGTGAGGAGATCCGGATTAGAACTGCTGCTCTTGTTTATACTCTTTCCAGATTGAAAAGTATCCTATCCAATAATTGACAGATACTTTTTCTGCATGTATCTGAGACCTTGAATCTGAAAATGTTTTCTTTCCTGGTATTTGAGAACCTCTCTTATTCAATGCACTTGAGAATGGATTTGAGTTCTCAGTCTGTCAGTAGTGAGAATAGCAACCTATAGTAAATACTGACTAGTCTTAAGGGTCAGCCTGTTTAGTGCCAACATGATCTGGATCCTTCTGGATTGGGTTTTCTGTGTTTCAGAAATGCAGCCATCTGCAGACCCATTGGTACTGAGCCCCACACAACAGTGGTCCTCAAACTGTCTTGTGGATTTGTGGCCTGCCTAACTGCTGTCACCAGTTGCAGTAAAGGTGATCCCTATGGGACAATCACCTTTTTGCAGACCCAGCTTTTAGGCCACCTTTTGTAAAGCCAACTATTTTTCTGATGACCTTCTTCTGAGTTCATGCATCTTGAATAGTTTAGTCCTTCTTTGGATCTTCATCTTTTTGTTAGGTTTTAGACAGTTTTGAAAGGAAGCTGCAGAATTAACCTGTTGGTGGGGAACAGATCTTTTGGAAGCTGGTATAAGACTGGAAGGAATGCCTGCTACACCAGAAAATCCCACATACCTCTTTAACTTCTCTTCCAAGTGCAAAAGAAACTCCCCAACCTCACTTCTCTACTAAACACATAATAAAACATCAAAAAAGGAGGTTTTACACAACTCTGTGCACAACTTCTTTTTAGGGAGAGAAAGAGAGCAAGAACCACACGTGGTACATTGCTTTAAAGTGCTACTGGATAGCCATCTGATCCTGCTAATGAAGGGTGTGGTGCAAGAGCCAGAGCAAACCAGAAAATGCAACAGTGGCTTTTACATTAACATTTTGTTTGCCTTTGAAGAAAAACCAAAAGCAAGTCAGAGAGTTCAGAGGAAGAGATCTATTTTATGGTCCGTGCCTTTGATTTCCTTTTGAAAGCAAGTTTGCTTCCTTTCCAAGAACTGACCTTCAGGACAACTTTTTATGTTGCACGTTGTATTTCTCTTCCTCATTTTTCCTGTCCGTAGATAGGCCAGCAATATTACAGCCTCTGGAATTCTGAAATCTTTGGCACAAGGAGGAAGTTATATAAATCGACTCTAATAGGTCAGAATCTCAGCTGGTGTGAATTGCTGTAGCTCCACCAGAGTGTTGCTGATTTACCCTAGTAAAAACTATGGGTCTGTTGCTCTAACTGCCAGAATTCATACTTCCTTCAGTAGAAATACCAGGTCCCATTAAAATCCTCCAGTTGGTTTCTGCTGGACAAGCAGAAGCCCTGCTACTCTGTTCCAATATCTAATTGCCATCTGGAACCAGTAGCAACCACATGAGAATGTTAAACTGCAACACTGAGAAGCCTGCCTCTGTTTGGGCTTGATTCACTGCTGCAGCACTAGGTCTGTGTAACTTCAAAGAGTTGAGTGGAGTCTTCCATGCTGAATTTAGTGCCCTGTACTTGCCTAATCACTTTCTTTACAACTACCTTTTTTCTCCCTTTTCTAAGCACTTATTTCACATGTTTTGAGGGAAGAATGGGCTCTGTCTCTTCTATAAGATTAGTGTTTTGATCCTCCATTTACTAACTCAGAATAAAACCTGCATTATATTTCCTCTATACATCTTGCTTGTTTCTTTTTTGCTGTAGTCATCCTCACTCTGGGATTTTCTTCCTATGAGCTACCATTTTAATGAATTCACCTTTAAATTTTCCCCCTTTAACTTCTAACTGATTCCACATATTTTTTTTATGGTAAATACAAGCACATTACCAGAAAGGAGAATTAGGATGATTAAGCTTTGTGTACAGAATAGGGCAGGCCAAAATATTTGCACCAGTGATTATTTTTTCGGTTCAATCAAAAGTTATTGTCCATATGCAATACGATGAAGACATCTAGACTTTAGAGATTTCAAACGTGGAGTTCATTTTAGGTAAGCTATTTGAGTTTGGGCTGGTGTTTTTGTGTTTGGTTGTCTTTTTTTAATAAAAAGAATGACACGTTATCTTCCTCAAAAAGGAACTGACATAGTGGAGTAACATGGGGCTGGATATAAACATCTCTAAATCTGCCCATTGGTGCTTACCCCATGAACTACCACTTCTGCAGCATGGTGTGTTCCTCTCCCAAACATGTGGGAGCCACAGTATCTGCAATGTCTGCACAAAAGCTTGGCACGCCCTGTTAGAAAGTGTGGTTGTTGCCCCAGGCAGTAGACAAGATCCTAAACCCTCTTGAATCTGTAAGACAGAGCTGCTCAGGACTTGTGCATAAAATTAAGTTCAACAAATGGATATTAGTGTGAAATAGCTGTACTATCAGACCCTCAGCTTCCATGTGGTGTTGAGTGTTTTTAAATGTTGCAGATGAAGGTAGGAAAGGAAGACTCTGGAACCAATAAAAGCAAGGCATGGTTCCACTAAAGATCTCCTCAAAGAGCAGAGAACAGGCAATGATTTAAGAACTCTGTGCGTGAGATTTCAGCACACTCCAAAAAATCTGGGAAAGGTGAGAAGAAATGCTTCCCTCACTGAAATGGGGAACTAATCTTTGAATGAACTACAACAGTTTTCTAAGAAAGAAATAATATATGCTCAAGGCTATTTCTGCAATGTCTAGAGTACCATAAATGCAATAAAAGTATGGATGCTAACAGCTCCAAGTTCTTCCTATTAGTCAACCAAGTCGTACATTTCATAAGATATTGTTCATCCACAATTTGCTTCCTGCTTGGTCATCTCAGTATTTGACCCTTAGGACTCCTCAGATACATTGTGTATCCTTTTTTGTCATTCACATGGACGATAACACCTTTGCTGTGTTACAGAATGAGGATGAAACTAGAGACAGACAGCATTGTGCTGCAGTGGACATGATATTATTATTTATTTAAAATTGGACAGGCTGTATACTGCAACTAAAGTCTACTCCTGCATGAAAAATAGATTTATTTTCAGAAGTTAGTGTGACACCAAGAGGTAACAATAAAATGGAACCAGTATTAGGGAGGATTCCTATCCTTGGTTTCCATGCTGTACAGTGGCAGCTAGTTAATGCTAATCATAGAATCATTGGATATCCTGAGCTGGACAGGACCCTTACAGAACATTCATGTCCAACTTTTGGCCCTGCACAGAACAGTCCCAAGAATCACACCATGTGCTTGAGGGTGTTGTCTAAATGTTTCTTGAACTTTGTCAGGCTTGGTGCCTCGATTACTTTCCTGAGGTGCCCAACCACCTTCTGTGTGAAGAACCTTTTCCTAATATCGAGCTTAAACCTTCCCTGACTCAGCTTTGTGCTGTTTCCCTGGGTCCTGTCCCTGGTCACCACAGAGAAGAGATCAGTGCCTGCCCCTCCTCCTCCTCTCATGAGGAAGGTGTAACTGCAGTGAGGTCTCCCCTCAGTGTCCTCTTCTCCAGGCTGAACAGACCAAGTGACCACAGCAGCTGCTCATACAGCCTCCCCTCCAGGCCCTCCACCATCTGCCTTGCCTGCCTTTGGACACTCTGTATAACTCTGTCTTTATGTTCATGCTGCTCTTGAGACTTACATCACTTGGACATCCCTCGAGCCACAATGTGCCACAGACAGAATTTGCTGAAAGATCACAGATGTGGACTTGCACAGCACCAGAAATGCTAAAACCTATTCACAGCCAGTACAGAGAGTGTTCTCAGATCTCTTCTCACCTGGTTGTGAGAGTGCTGGGAACAGGAAGGATCTGAAAAAGGAGAATCAAATATGAAACCTCCTCAATGCCAGTATTTCTTGAATTCAGCCCCATTACCCTGTCTACTTCAGAGAAACTCAGTCAACAGGTTAAATGTCATACCTCCCAAAGATTGTAAGTGAAATTAATAGATTTTTCAAACTGGTATTTCTCTTTCAAATAATATATCTTGCTGACTTGTTTAAAAAAGGAGTCAGTGATTCCAGCCAAGTCTCTTACTAAGAAATTGAGTTCTAACAGTCTGTGAGATCTGATTTAACTTCAGTTGTAAATAGCTTTTTCTTCCATGGTTATTCTGTGTATTTTCAGAAAATATTTTACTTCTTTATGTGTTTACTTCGCAGTAACAATATGAGTACAGTATAATCTTGTCTGCCTGAGGATTGAGAATAACATGGAACATAGAGAAGTATAAAAGAAATACCCTTTCTACATGGGTGTTATATTCACGGTTTATTTGCACATATTCCCTATAATTATAGTTTAAGTGGGCTATTTTCCATACCCACATAGGCAGTATTTTCCACATAAAGGTTCACATTGGCTTTAGACCCACCCACAAGCTATTTACTTGAATGTATACATATAATGATCAAGCTCATAACTACTTCAGCCAAACCTAAATATTTTAACTTGGGCTTCTTTTGCCAGCCATTTCCTCTGAACAAGTTGCTTCCAGTTTACACAACTGCTTTTATGACGTTTCCGGTGCAACATTTTTGCTCTTTCACGTGGGTATTGACTGCAGTCTCAAATTCAAACACAGATTTTGAGCAATCAAAACATTATGAAAGTTTTCACAAAAAGTTTTATTTTAGCTGTTTTCCAATGTATAGGCTGTTTGTAGAAGCTGGACTTCACTTGAAATTCAATTTTTTAATCTCCCAAAAGTTCAGCAGAACTAAGTCATATAAATTTTCATTTATTTTACTTTGTTCATCTATTTGATATCAACTTGACTGTAATTGCCAGAAATTTTGAACCTGCAAATACAAGAACAGGCAAAAACTAAGCAGCAGCACAAATCATAAACCTATTTCCCACTCAGTTTTGGACCTCTCCACTAAACACTTTCTCAAGCTATTCCTAATAGCACTATTATAAACATACTCTTCTCCCTGGATTTTCAGATGGAAAATATAATGACACTGTAATCTGCAAAGCATCATGGAGTAAGTGAGGACATGTCTGCAACAGGCAGATTCCCAAAGAAATATCCTCTGCATGTATGTCCCTTGATTTCAGGGAAATGCCCTCTCAGGCTTGAGAAAATTTCCAGTTCGGAACAACCCCTGAGGTTATCACTCTCTTCAAAGTTGGCCATCAGTGTAAAATGAGCATTTTCTCAAAAGAACACCTCCTAAGCACAGGAAGTTTTTCTAGGTAGGGATATTCCCAAACAACACGAAAACCCTCAAAGGGAAAACACCATGGGATGTGAACTCTAGAGAAAAAGAAGGTAATGTACACATACATGCATACAATGTGAAATCTTTCAGGGAAAACATTCTGTCCAAAGTAATATGTGAAGGGTTTTGTTTTGAAGAAGCCACCCCCTGCTGTGGCAGTAAGTATGCATGTATGATTACTAAGATGTCTAATTAAATTATCCTTATCTGAAAGCCAGCTGAACTTAACAAAGCAGATAATAAGTTCCAGAAACAGATACCATGTGGGGGGCAAATTATTTTACTTCTGAAAACTGGAGCTTGAAATCAGAGACATGTAAATAATAGAGAACATGGTTTCCCTCCACCCCCACTGTCTGCACCTGAACTGGTATTTCCATCAGGCAGACCATGGAGCCAAAATGAAGCTACTCTCACAGCTCCGCATCTCTGAAGAGATTGTAGTCTGCCTTCCAACTCCACTTTTAAAAGTGGGTTTCTTGCAGATATGCACATGGACAAGTGGGAGTGATACTGTCTTATATTCTTGCTCAAATTAAACATCAGCTATAAAGAATCAGAGTATTATAAACTCATGATTATTTTTCAGAGTTTTATCTTGGCTGCAGATTAACTGCATCATGTGTGGAGATGCTCCAAAGATGGTTTTGCATGGAACTAACTCTTCTGAGAGAAAGCCATGCATTGGGGCACAGCCCAGCCCATCTGGAGTCTCAAGACATCTTTATGCAGGAACAATCAAGTCTTCCACACAACACTCCTGGATCTGAGGATCTTGGAGAACACTGTGCTTTCTACGTTTCAAAATACATTCAATATGTGCCTATGCTAACTTAACCCATCACTGGCCCTGCTGGACCAAAGCTAGGTCCTAAAAATCCATTGGATCAGACATTTCCAAGAATTTAATGGACTTCTTGAAGTGCTAACAAAGGTCTGATACAGCACCTAAGAGAACTAAGGCCCCTTGAACGCAAAGACCCAAGGAGTACACTGCAGAAACCAGATTATCTTTAGCAACAGCACAAGATAAATAGAATCAACAGTAAGACAGGTCTAATTAGCCTTTCTAGATCTTACAGCTTATCTCTTAGATTTATATTTCAATCACTTTCCCCGAAAAGTTTCATGTGACCAATTACTGACACACTCTACAGCACAGGAGTGGTCCAGGCTTTTGGGCCAGTGCCCAGTCAGTGCCCAGCTTTGGCACGGGGAAATGATTTGTTGAGAAGTGTTTTTTGGAGTCAAGGCCCCTCTGGGAAAATATGGCTTGCAGGGAAGAAGAGGGGACTTCACTGGTTTGACTTAAAGCCAGTTCAGGCCTCTTCCAAGGACTGCATGCAAGCAGCTGAAAAGGTTGGCAATTTTGGCAAATCCTGAACATTTAAATTTATTTATAGAGTCAGTAAAACAATGCAAAGCAATGTATTTTTCATAGTACTGTGATGGGTAAGACCAATACTAGAAACATTATGCCATGTAAAGTGTGATCATCTAAACACTGTCATGGTACCTATAGAAATTACCTTCTACCGATTCTCCGTGAAATTCACTGATCCAGGGAGCTTTCTCTTCCTTGATTAATGGCAGAACATAAAAAAGGGGACCAGATGTCAGCCCATTTATTATTCTGAAATGCTAGAATTTGAGCTGAGCTTCAGGAGGGACAAGAGCAGCTCACAAAAGCATCATCCCTAAGGGAGGGTTCAGCCAGTGCAGATTTGCAGTTGCTGGTCCCAGACAATGGACTCTGGTGAAAGAACCTCACGCTCCTGTGTTGCAGCTGGGCACTACTGAACTCACACCAGCACAGCCACCTATCAATATCTGAACAGTTCTGTGGAGAGCCAGCTTCTGTCCTTGCCTGACCTGCCTGGCCAAAAGTAGGTCAGGGAAATTCCTTCATGCTTCAGACACATTATAGACAGTAATATCAATATGTCCTTGGAGGAGCTAATAGAACAAATATATTACCCATGATATGTGTGCAATGTATGTAGTCTATATATTTGCATGTGTATTATCATAAGGCATACATTATGTTACGTATACAATATATACTATTTTTATGTTGATAGTCTATATATTGTGATATAACTAAAAAAAAAGCAGGAGCATTTAATTTATAAGCAAAATTTTCTCTCTTTTCAGTTTTCTCTTTTGTTTTATTTGGTAAAAACGTGTTGCAATGGTAAACATGAGGGAGCAATATTACAAGACTAACACTGTTGGAGTTTGAAAAGTGTGTTTTATGTTGATAGTATAAACTGGTATACATCAGAAAACAAAAATTCTAGGAAACTCATCTTTTTCTGAGAAGGCTAATATAATAAATCACATAAAATTCACTTTTGCCTTGAAATTCTAGTGATACTGTGAATGGTTTTAAAGAATAGTTTTGGCTGCAAGAAATGTCTACTGTGAAGGTAAAATTCCTAAGGAACAAAGGTTTTCTTCCTCGTGCTGGAGGCACAACCGCAGTGCAAAACCTTGGTCAAGAACGGTTCATCATTCCTTGCAGATTTCCTTTGTAATATTGCCAAAGCCAGCTTCAAAGATTTCATAGAAATTATGGTCGGAAGGGACTTTCAGATCATTCAGTAAAACTTCCTGGTACACCACTAGTCAGGAAGCACTAACTAAATTCCTTATAACCACCTAAGAAACTTGGATGCAACAAGTATTTCCTAAGTCTAGAAGACTGAAAATATTCAATATTAGAATAATTTAAACACTAGGGCAACTACAGACAGATGCTTTTAGGCCTGGGGAATTTTAGATGAAACATCATTAGTGAAAGAGTGGAATAAAGAATAAGTTCAATAAAGAATTAAGAACAAAAATAAGGCTACCATAATATATTATGATCCCATGGAAATTTGGCCTGATCAGATGAAGTTATTTCTTTTTCCTCTCTTCATAAAATTACTTCTACTTACAAAAGACAACTGCATTGCTTTATTATACTTTGACTTCTCCAAGATATTAGATTTAGAGTCACTTGATATTAGAAAAGAAAAGCACAGGTTATGTTGGCTAAAACAGAATTGCAAATATGTCTGAAGTGTAGTTGATAATGAGAAAATATCAAGGTTCCCATTGAGATTCCAGGAGGACTAGCTCTTGGTAAAATATTTTGTATTTGCATGAAAAATCTGAATAGTGTCATAGAGTCCTTGCCAAAAAAATCTGTCAGGATTTAGGGATCTGTGAGGCAAAAAATACTGAAAAGGAGAAATTACTTTTGCCTGGTAATGTGGATCATGTTATTAAATGGTCATGATCTGACAGGGTGCATTTTCATACATCTAAATGCTGGGTATTAAATGGGAGACTGAGGGATACAGTCTCTTCTTAGAGGATGACAGATTTTATCCTACAAAACAACAGCTCAAAGAAGGATTCTGTCACTGTGTACAACTGCCTCAACAGCCAGCCTCAGGGCAAGCTGTGGTAAAAAAAGCTAGTGCAAACCTTGGGTTTGCAAGAAGAGTATCAGGGAGAAATAGGAAAGCCTTCTGCCTCCTGTGGGCAGGCTCCTGGTGAGGTGTTAATCTCTCGATCCACTGCCAGGTGAGAGGGAGGGTTTAAATCCTAGTGGTCCTGCTGCACATTCATGTTGGCTGGAGGAAGGATGCTCGCTTCAGAGCATCTTCCCAAAAATAGCTGATCCCAAGCCCAGGTTGTGGAGCAGGATTGCCCCTAGGTTGGTACAATGGATCATGGCAGCCACAGGTGGGGTGTAACAGAGCCACCTGCACTGCTCAGGAGTGCTGTGCACCTCACCCATGCAGACTGAGAAAGGCCTTGGCTATTTGATCATTTTCCTTCACCCTACAGTCAACAGTAGCAATAAATTACAAATGTGGAATGGATTCTGCTGTTCATTTTGCTGACAGGGATTTTTTAGTTGCATTAAATTTCAATTATTTTCCCAAAAAGGGAACTTATGGCTGACCTCGTATTTATTCTCAGCACAAGAACTAGTTGTGCACTAATTTCTTGTGGGTTTTTAATTTTTTTTATTATTTAATAGGAATAAGAACTACTATACCTGTTAGGAATTAAAAGTAATATCATAACAAATAGGCATCTACTGGAAGAAAAGAATTGTAAGTCATTAGGGACATGTGCAATCCAGGCCTCTTTCCTCTCAAGGCTTCATTGGAACAACATGTAGAAAGAAACAGCCAATATTTTAGAAGAAACATCATTTGAATTTTTTTTTCTATAACAGCATCTTTACTTCCATGTGACCAGATTATTAATCAAAAAACTGGCAATACATAGCTATAAAACTGGCTTTTCAAAGATTCATCACTTTGTCATGCACACAAAGAGATGCACATTTTACGTGTTGGAAAAATGCCCTCAGCAGCAAATAACGTTTATACAAACTCTGAAAAGCCAGAATTCCATATCTTGTGCTAATGATGTTTAGTATCTAACAGAAAGCCTGAGAAGGAACTTTAACATGTATTAATAATACTATGCATTTTAGGTAGATATTGAGCACCCAGCTCCGGTGTGATGAATGTACACATTAAACTTCAAAATTAGTCTTAAAAGCATATAAACCACTTCAGTTGTTAAGATTTTCTAAAACCAGCGTGTGTGGGTAATATCACTAAAAGCAGGTATGTTGGATAAAAATGAATGATGTCCCTTTTCCAGTATAAACCCAGGAGTTCATCTTCCAGTGTTGTTTATAAATAGAAGAGAGTCAATTTGCTTAGGATCTGCAGGACGTTTGGGTACTCCATTTAGATAATGACAACATTTTTAACACAGCTATCACTCATTAGGTCAAGAGGTTGTGATTAATCAAGAAGTGTTTTGGTTTCGTCTGATAGACATCTAGTCTCTTTAGTTTACAGTTGAATGAAGATGGCTTCAACAGTTTACAGAATAAGCTGCAATGATACATTAGACTGAAATTGAGATGGAAGAGAGATGTGTGATCTATTTTAACCATTCCATTTGCATTACAATGTGCTGTGTGTGAATTCATCTAGGCATTGCTAGAGTAAATTAAAATCTGCTGGGAATGTGTTGAATGCATTACACAACAGGAATGCGCTGGCAGGTTACAGCTACAAGTCTGCTGAATGTTACTAGGTGATATTGTTGATGTTTGAACTAGAAGAGGAGAATCTTTTAATAACAACTGGCTGGTTAATGGCTGATCAGGAGATGAGAAAACTGGAGACAAAATGAGTTTTGACATAAAAAGTCTCATTACTGAATCTATTTCCATGGCATATTTGGAAAAACCTCCAGATTGAGGCAGTACAGGTCTTGCCACAAAAACTGCAGAATGAGGATTCACACTTCTGGGTGATTAGCAAAAAAGAAACAAGCCTGAAAACACTTGGTTGCTGTAGGAAATGTCTCAAGATACTATAAAACCTCAAGGTCATGGTCTAAGATTATCTATCAGCATTTTCCTCTCACCAAGCTCTGATCCAGGTTTCTGGGGTGTTGTAAATGCCTTTGCTCCAGTGACACCTCTCAAGGAGCCAAGAGGAGTGTGTCTCAGGGAAGCAGGCTGCTCTCAGTAGGAAATGAGAAGTATAATCAGCTGCCCACATCACCTGTGAATACACACCTTGCACCCACAATCACAAAGACAGCACTTAAAACCTTTGTGAAACCTTTGTAAAAAACATATTGCTACATCCCACATCTCATGGAGGGATTTTTTGTTGTTCTTTGAATAATCAAGTAAATCAAGTGTTAATTCAGTGTAAAGGTTGCAAAAATAATACACAGCATGACAGTTTATTGCTTTTTCGTAACATACTTATGGTGCTCATTAGGAAAAAAAGTGGATGAAATCACCGAAACAATTTTTCTTTTTTAACATATGCACTTTGGAGGATGCATCCTGAGGAAGCACTGCCACTTTTGTGCTCCCTTTCTCCTGATCACACATATATGTATGCTTAAGATCTTCCTTTCAGATGATGCTGACAGGTTGAAGGCAAAGTAGCACCAGGTGAGCAAACAAATCCTGCAAAACTTTTTATAAAAACAAATCCCATAAATTTCACTCTTCCTCTTTCTCTCCAGATTATCTAATAATTCTGCGCTAAGCACTGCACACGTTTTCTTTAATACTACAACCAATGAAAAATATGAATGTGTTTGCAAAATACGCACACTGGAATCTGTGTGACCTTCAATACTGTTATTGATTGGAGACATCTGAAAAAATACAGTAATGACATGCTGTTGTAATTAACATTACAAATTGCCCTGGTTTAAATTAGAGAACATACTCTAGGAAGTCCAGAAGCTGCATATGAACTACTTTATGATTCTAAGATGGCTTAACAACTATTTCCACACCTGCCAAAGACTAACATTGATTATGAAAATCCTGTAGGCTCTGGTGATGCACACTACTCACAACCCTCTCCAGACTGAAACACCTTCCTCGGGCAGGGAATTCCTCTATGTGATGTTCTCACTGGCTCTCTCTCCCAAGGGACACACTTGTCCTGCTTTTGGCATGACTCAACTTCTTGTTGAGCCGACCTTTGCCCCCTTAAATGAAAAGGTTTCATGCCCTGGAAACTGGCTCTCTTAGCAACTTCCACTCAACTAGAACCTTATTCTTCCACAGCAATGCCAAAGAAACACAGTAAAATACCTGCTTGAGTTATTGAAAAAATAATATACTTGGGGAAAAGGAAGTGCCATTCAAACCAAAAGCTCCTAAACATCAAAGGGTGCATTACACGTAGCTGGAGGATTAATGTCCATTTATTTAATTAATGTTTTAATAATTTAGCATGATATTAAAGAGATTTTAGTGAGAATAATACTTTCAGATATGACCACAAATTCTAATAATTTGGCAGCTGCCTTTCCTGATCCCATTGTTAAAACATACATCCAAAGTAATCTCTGAAAAGTCAGTACTTTCAGAATATACCAGGAAAGCAAGATATTATTTTCCTCCTAATTTTATAAAGAAATCTATGGAGAAAGAAAAACAGTCTATCAAGAGTTGCAATGTTTCCTGAACTAAAGTAAAAGAAAAAAACAAGTAAGTGAAATACTTCAAACAATTAAAGGGAAGGATTTGCACAGGGAAGAACTTCAGTATGGGAAGTGAATAAAAGAAAAACAGGCTAAGAAGACAAAAACAAATTGAGTCAGCCTATTCAGCCTTGTCTTAAGGTTTTTTTAATGTTTGATTAAGTCTGATTATTGATCCTGCAACAATACCCCTAATGACTTTATCATCTACTAACTAATACTGATACCAAGATTTTAGAAAAGGGGTCAGGTCCCTGCTTAAGTTAGAACAAAGACCGCAAAACACCGAGGAAGAAATACAAGTTCAAAAGCAACTACAGAAAATCTGAAACTCCTTACATTTCCATGTTGGCTGTAGAGGCAGGCTCTATCTTTGTACAATTGTTCTGGCAAACAGGTTTCTGAAGCTGTAATTCACATTAAATAGCCATCAGGGCTCTAACAGGTTGTGGCAAACTCCCCTTCTGCTTATGGCTGGTAGGAAGGAAGAAAACTAATTCCTGTTTATTGCAAAATGTCTTGGAGTGTGGAAAAGGTTCAGAAGTCCTAGCAAGGTGTTTGAGGAGAGATCCTTAAAAATACACTAGTATCTTATCCCTCTGTGAGCTAATGAGAATCCAGAAGCCAACCTGGCCCCACTGCACAGCTTTTGCTCCTGGTCTGGCCTGACCATGTGCATCTCACAAAGTCCTTTACTTCAGAGATGGTTTTCCAGCATTATTCTCTAAATACAAATACAGGCTTCTCTTTGTAAAGGGGCTTGTAATTGAAGTTTGACCCTTTGATGAAGAAAAGGTATTGAATTTGTCCCTGAAGCCAGGCTCGTCTCCAGAGGCCAAAGCAAGACTGGAGCAGGGGGCACCATTCCCATCCCCTGCAATGAGGATGTTGGAGAAAGCTGGATGTGGAGGCAGTGAGGTATTCACAACCTCACAGAGGTCTGCTCGAGTTGTGCTTCAAGGACAACAAAGTGGTTATTGCAGTGGCTTAACATCATCAGTGGATCAAAATAAAAATATATATCTTATATATATCTTATTAAAATCCCTTTTTTGGTAGTTTAACCCTTGGAAGTTGTGTTAGCAGCTCAAAGTTAATGAGATTTTTAGTTTAAGACATTTCATGGTTGTTTTTCTTGACATACTGTTTGTGTCTAGGATGATACCAGGAAGAAGAGAAAGTAAATTAGCTTACAAACACAGAGTTGAAGTTAAACACCTCCACCATCTCCAGAACTTTCTAAATAAGGCCGAAAAAGCCCTTTGCAAATATTAGAGAAATAACCTTTATATTACCAACTATATGGTGGATATGTTATTTCTGTTTTATAGAGGGTAAAAACAAATTGGAAAGAAGCTGTCCTTGATTAATGTTGTTTCTGTCTGGCATTAGAGAGAAGTTACTTTTCCCCTCACAGTCTTTTGGGCACAATATGTCTCATTCAGCCCAAACCTCAAGCCCTCAAAAAAGAGCCCCCAAGACAGACTTCCCCCATGCTGACCCAAACTGCCCGTGGCACAGTGGGGCAAGATTTGGTCCTGCCTGAGTCAAAATGGCCATTTATTCTCCAGATCTAGGTCTTAGGGGAAAGACAAAAAAAAAAAAAAAAAAAAGGAGCTTCTAGTAACACCACTTCTTGCAGAAGTGTTCATTTATGTCTCTGCATCATTTCTGTGGACCAAAGAGCTTGTGTTAGCACAGCCTTTTCAGACACATGGTATCTGAAATCCTCTTATTTCTTTTTCCTCCTTTCTTATTTCTTTTTCTCCATTGTCCTTCAGCTGCTCTAACTCAGTGCAAAATACTATTTGAAGAGTTTTTGGGCACTGCTTTCCACAACAAGCATTGCAGAGCTAAGACTTACTATCTGTACAGCAGAAAAATAAACCGGGCTAAGGTTTCTTCAGTTCAGCAATAATGGAGTGGGATTTCTTTTAATTTAGTTAAATACTGTTTCTTGACAGAATGAAATCTGATCTCTAAGGCAGAGATTAAAACTAGTGGACCTAGTGCAAACTATTTGGGGTTTTTAATTATTCTTCTGGTGAATTATCCTAATTAAATTTGTCAGACAATCATTGGATATACCACTTGTGTAGAAACTAATAGCTGGCCATTTGTCTCCTGTCTAGTAGCTATTATATTCTCCAGATAAAAATCACATGAACTGGAAAAGTAGCATTCAAAATATTGAAGTTGATGCACAATCACCTAATTAACTTTTTCTTGAGCACTTGGAGAAAGATGGAGTAAGTGGAGAAATAGTGTAATTGACAGAGCTTTTTCCAAATGATGCTGTCGGTCACACCCAGAGCTGTACATGAACGCATTTTGCTGGATGAAGAACCTGGCACAAGATATTGTTTGAAAAGGGGAGGGGAGGGAAAACAAGGCAAGGCAAGGCAGTGCAAAGAGCTTTCTGTCTTTTCTTCAGTTTGTGTTAACAGATAATTGGCCATCTACTGGACAGAATATTACTTCACCATCCTAATAACTTGGCTGCACATAAAAAATCTTTTCATGCTACAGCTTGGCTCTGAATGATTAACTTTTTTCTTAATAACAACAATAAAATGAAAGTCAGTTCACAATTAATTCCCCTCACCGGACTTCAGCAACCTAAAATATGTAGCCTCTATTGGAATTCTATTAAACTCTGTGGTTTCTGATGGATATTATTTATGCTTCCATGTATGCAAACAGCCACTCATCAAGTTTTTGATAGATACTGGTAGGAATTTATATTGTACATGTCTAAGCTTACATTTCAGACCTCTGCGGTCATATTGAAGAAAAGAATTTTTGACCTTATAAACTGTCATTTGCAATTTCATACACCAGTTTCAGTTAGCAAATAGTTTTCTCAGTTGAATTTAATTTTTTTTCTGTTACTGATAGAGATACCAGAAAGCGAGAAGTAAGACCAGATTAAAAATACTGAATGGCTTTAGTCTAGTTAAGTTCCTTGATGAAACGATTTTGAAAAACAGACATTTTAAAACTTCCAGTAACACAAAAACTCCACATGTGTTTGAGAACTGCTTTATTCACCATGCAGGATGCCAAGAACCACAGCCCAGCCCTTGTGACAGTGCCCTGCTACTCCTCCTGAGCTTCTAAGCCATATTTGTGGCTCCCAGGGAGCATGTGCTGTCCCTCTCCCCAGCCTATCTTTGGGAAGGCAAAGAGACAAGGCATAACCATGCTGCTGCTGCAGCAGCAATCTAGGAAGACCAACTGGAGTCAGAAGATTTCTCTGAGCTCCACTAAGAGGCCAAAGAAGTGTCTGGGGAGACGTTCCAGAGGCACTGCAGAGTAAGTGAGGTATAAGTGCAGCTCTTCATGCGTGATGTGCCAGTTCTCCTTGTGTGCTTTCCCAGGGAACCTGTGCTGTGGTTTAAACCCAGAGAGCAGCTAAGCCCCACACAGCCACTCACTCACATTCCCATGGCAGGGTAGGGGAGAGAACTGAAAGACTAAAACTGATGAATTGAGAGAAAGATGATTTAATAGGTAAAGCAAAGGACACGCAAGCAAAGAAAAAAAGGAATCCATTCACCACATCCCACCGGCAGGCAGGTGTGCCGCTCTCTTCAGGAGACCAGGGCTCTATCATGCATAATGGTCACTTGGACAGACAAGTGCCATCACTCTGAATGTTCCCTCTGTTCCCTCTCCTTTCCCCAGCTTTATATACCACATGGTATGCAATATCCCTTTGGTCAGTTTGGGCTAGCTGTCCTGGCGTCCCCTCCCAGCTTCTTGTGCCCCTCCAGCCTCCTCTCTGGTGGGGTGTTATGAGGAGCAGAAATGGCCTTGGCTCTGTGTAAACTCTCCTCAGCAGTAACCAAAACATCTCTGTATTACCAACACGGTCTCCAGCACAAGCCCAAAACACAGTGCCATACTTGCTGCTATGAAGAAAATTAACTCTATCCCATCCAAAACCAGCTCAAGCTTCCTTTCACCATAGTTATTCAACCAGACCAGAGAACATGGCTCCAAATGTTTATGAACTGCTGCAAACTGATGAGCCATTTTAGACACAGCTGTCTTGAGAACCACAGGTTTGCATGCTCATTCAAGAATTTAAACCTTTTTTCACCCATTTACTCACAGAATAATTACTGGGGGAGTGTGGGGAGGAGCAGTCAAATTCTGGTTTCTGCTCCCCACGATGATGATGCGTAACCAGCTCGACAGTGAAATGCATCTCAGCCGTGGCATGGGGGCTGGAGCTGGGGCAATGCAGGTACAAAAGGGGTGTGTGGGGCTGCCCATGGCCTCAGCCTGATGTGGCAGGAGACCTCACCTCCCTCTGGCTTAGCAGCATGGGCTGTGACTGTGCTGTTGCTCTGTTGGGCTTAGCTCCTGCACAACCCGGCGAAGGCCTCCCCAGGGCAGGGGTCTGCAGGCTCTCAGCAGTGTGAGTGGCCAGCTGAGGGCAATGAGCCACAAACCTCATGACTTCCTCTGTCTCTGGCAGCCAGACACCTTGTGGCTCACATCAGGAGAATTCTGAGCACAGGGTGAAGGCAAACAGCTGTCACCCCCAGCTGATTTAGATCCAGTGCAAAGGTACTTGCTTGGTGCCTGAAGCCTTAAGAAAGTGAGGAATGGGTGTTTTTATTGCATTTTTCCCCTTAGACACTTCATGTCAGTCCATCCTCTCCTTTTTCCTTGACTTTCCCTTGTTTTCAATTCCTTCCCAGTGACCAGAGACCCAGCTCCAAATGTGGTCAGAGCCATGGCAGGAAGGAGAACGACCTTCAGGTTCCCAGATACACCCCTCTCTGTACAGCACAACTGCACTGGCTGGTCATGCTGTTAGATCATATTGCAAATTCATGTCTAATTTGACCCTGAGGTCTCGTCCAGCATTGCTGCTTTCTAGGATTCTCCCTCCCTTTGGATATCTGTGTTTCAAATTACGTTTCCCTGGGTGTACTGTGTTACATTTTCCCATGAATGCCATTGTTATTTTCCAGCTCTATATTTTAAATCACACCACTACATTTTAATCACTACTGTATTTATTACCTCTCTTTTCATTGATGCACTCAGCTCCGTCAGATGTATGAGAGTAAGGACTGTGAAAATAGAATTGTAGTGCTATCTGTGGCTTCTTTTTTTGTTATTGCAATTGTCCAGCACCTATTCTCTCCCTCGGTGCTTTATTGAAAACATTGAACACACCCAGGAAATACCCTCTGTATGACACAGGCTGTCAGATTGTACCTTTCCCAGCTTCCATTAAAATCTCTTCAGCATCTCTTGCCTTTACAGTCAGTTTTTAACCAATCCATCAGGCCCATTTAAAAGTACTTGAAGAAAGAGATCTCAGAAACATCACCTGCCCTCCCAATACTTCAATGAATTTTACACTGAAAAGTTCCTTCTTTTTTTTTGACTGAATCTCTATAAAATGTATGATTTTATGATATTTTGTGAAGGAGACCCTTGTGTCATGAGTCATCTGGTTTCCACACATTCCCAACTCAGAGGTGATGTCCCCTGATGCCTGGAGCCTGATGCAGCAATCTATTGAGGAGGCGACAATCAACTGAGCCTCACCAGGACTGGACACCATTTTTGGTGAAGTTAAACTCTAGATTGCTGCTGGCTGAGTTGGGAATTGCTTTGTCTGCAGCTTATTTGACATAAGGTTTTCTCTCAGTTTTCATTACAATTTTGATTTAATCTAATATTTATATTTCGGTAAGAGTCCACTGTCAAAGTTAAGGAAACTGTATTTTCTTTACTCTTAGAGACAATCCTGAAATATTTGTAAGCCTTTGGGGTTTTTCTTCTAACTAATCAGAAGGGGATCTCAGACTACATGTCCCTTGTCTTCTAAAAGATCAAAATGCTGTGCTACTGAAAGTCATTGGCATGGTAGAGTTACTCCTAATAAAGAAATTCAGAACAGATGTAACATTGTATTCTTAAAACAGAAGTATTAAGGCAGCTTAACTGGACAAAACAATAGGGTGGGGAAACCTAAAGTATATGTAATACATAGTAACAAGTTTTAGAAAATTCCTTGAGTGTTACACAAGTAGTACTAAAGGGAGGGATAAAACCTGGACTATGTTTTGTGCTGCATATCCTGTGTGTCTGCAGCTCACATCAGCCATTCTAGAATCCCCAGCACTTAGTAGGGTTCTGAATTTGCTGCTTGTGAACAGTTCTTACATGTGCACTCAGGGCAAGCTTCCTCTGAGGTTTCCAGGCCTCTTGAGAGAACTAAAATTGCAAAGAAAATAGATTCACATAATGCATTCATTTCACTGTCTCAAGGTGCTTTCAAATTTTATCCCAAATGTTCAAAGAATTAGTTTGAATGCTCCTTGCTATGCTTTCAGTCAAAAGTTTCTGTTGAAAATTCAGCATAACAGAAAGTAGACAAAAAGGAATTATATTTGAAATAAATTGCAAACAAAATTTCTCAGCACTATATTTTGTGAATAATACTTCCATCATCAAAATATTTTAAAAAGGCATCCTCTCATCAGATGAGTCCCAAGAAGCTACCAGTTACCTCCTGCCCATGGTACTGCTCAGTCCAGTCCTGTTATAAAGACAACCCAGTGGCTGGTGGTGGGATGCTGCTGCACGCTTGCTGCTCTATTCTAGCTTTCCCAACACCCAGCAGAGAGTAAGTATTTCAGTGTTCAGGCTTTCCTCAGTGTTGAACATGACTGGGAAGACCAGCAGTACAATTGGAACGTTGGTGGCAATATTTATCAGTGTATAATCAATCATCTGTAGTCCAGTCCAAATCTCATAATGCATAAAGGCATCAGAGGGCACTGGTTTTGCTTTTCCCAAGAGTCCAATGTTTTCTTCCTAAAGCAAACATTAAAAAAAAAAAAAAAAAAAAAGGAGAGAATACATCCCATGATTCCATTCCCACAGGCCAGATTTTATTCTCATTTGCTCTAAAATCAGGAACATCAATAAAGTGGCACCAGTCCGACTGTGCTTAGAGTCAAATTTCTAACCTTGTACTTTCAGATAGCTCACAGCATTGAAATAATGCAGTGGTAACATCAGGTTAAATCCTGTCTCACTCAATTTTGCCAGAGTATTTTCCATCACCTTCAGTGGGGCCAGGATTCCACACAGAACATTTTGCTTTCTTTAAGAGAAGAATTTGCATTCACTCATCTGAAGGGAAGTACACCAACTTGCTGAAAGTACTGTCTGTGCCGAGCACAGAAACACCAACAGGAAACAACTGGCTGCATTAATCCTCACGGTTGCTTTTTGAAGTAAAATTGCAGAGAGTTTTTTTCTCTGACTTTACTTCTCATCTTTGCAACAACCTAGACATGCTTTAAACATAATCCGTGTGCAGAACAGGGTTAAAATATACAATATCACAAACCCAGATCCCTACTCCAAGAGACCGGGGACCCAGGGAGAGAAACTGCTAAACGCTTCTTGTTAGTCTAGAGGCTATTCCACAGCTAAACCTGCTCATTTAAAAGATTTATTTTGCTAGAAAGGATTTTAATCTTCACATTTCAGTTCCTCAGAGGAGGCAAAAATCTTCCAAGTGCAGAGTCTGCAGCAGCGGTGAATCAACTATTGTAATACGCTGCCTCTTAAAATACTTCAGGGTAGTCAGGCATTAGGAAGGCTCCTATTTTGTGTGAACTGATCAAATACAGATGTTGCCAAAGAGTTGACCTTATTGACCGTGACTTAACTAGAGATTGAATGGCAGACAGTCGGTCAGTAGTAGGGTGAAACCATGTTTTGGCGGTAGGGTGTAAATGTATATACAGTTTACAGGATGTGAATGATACCAAGCAAACATCTGTTCTATTGATAAATACTTGTTTCACTTCCAAAAATTTTTATCCCAGGGAAACATTTTTTGTGTGTATATATATGGATAAAACTTTCTGCCCAATATTGCTAGGTGTCTTGTGTGCACGTCGTGCGCACAAAAAATCCTTGAAATAGAAAAATATTAAAAATGGTACTAACTTTTCTTTCCTCCTGCAGTATCACATTTCATATAAAACTCATCAGCTGAGCTGAGTATTAGTCTTGATCAATGGCAGGAAACCAGGGGATCAAATGTTAATAAATCAGAAACAGATACCTCCACTTGAGCAGAGATATATCACCAACCTGAAAAATAGGGCAAATTATTTGACAAATTTTATATGCATATACCTAGAGGAAAAAAAATCTATTCATAAGATTCCTTGAAAGCCGAAACAAAGAACAAATGTGGAGAAAAAGTAACCTAATGCAATGAACATAGAACATGAAGTCAAAGAATCCTAAAAACACCTTTGTTTTCTTTTGGATTGACACAATAAAAAAAAGATTAAATGAAAAGGCTCTTGTTAATACAAAACCAACATACTTCTATTTGCAAATTATCTCTGTCCTGCTGCAGTGTGCTCCTTGGGTGAGGGTACTGGAGTTAGTGGAGTACCAGACGAGGCCTGGTTTAGTGTGTGGTTACCTGTTCTCAAGAGCTAAATAGTAACATCAAAATTATAACAAAAAATGTCCACCAGATCTGAGGTGCTCAGAGAGACACATTGTTTCCAGTATCTTGGAAACTTTCAAAGGCACAAGGACCAGCTTTAACTTAAATATTTTTAAGGTGTGATGCTTAACTCTGTTAGCTCAAAGTTCCTTATATTAATTTCAGACAAGTGCCCTTGGAGTGTGGTCTTCTTTTCAAATTGAAACTATTTGCTCCTGTGCGTAGCCTACTAAATTTAATTAGAAAATCCTGGTAGGCCAGCAGGACAAAATTTCCCTTCCTTCCTATTTTCCCCTTCCACAATATATCACCTAGAGTAATTAGGACCAGCGAGGGATCATCTTCACTGGATTAACCTTAACTAAATTGTATGCATTCAACATGTGCTCTTTTGATTAACTTGAGCCTGGACTGCTGCCTGTGGTACACCCACCTTGTAATTCTACACACTTAATTAATTTCAGATGAACGGCAAAAAGGATAAGCTGAATTCTCCAATTAATAAACTGATATTAGTTAATGTATTTTAGCTTAACTTTTAATTTTCTTCCTGCGTAGGGATAGGAAAAACAGAAAATAGGAGAGGGGTGGAAGGGAACAAGCTTTGCCAATAATCTTGTAACGACTTTTCAGGGCCTGATCCTGCAGCCTAAGCAGATAACTTTCCCCCCAACAAGGAGAAGAATTTTTGCAAAAAGGATCAGTCCCTACATTTAAAGTATAAAATGCAATAGGCAGGAATAGGATCTTTTTTTTCTCTTTCAAAATGATAAATAAGTATTATTTAAAACCTCCGCACCTTAACTCAGTTTTCCATATGGTTTCACTCATGCGTGGGTTTTCCTCCTTATTAAAAAAAAATACTATAATGTCACTGGCTATGGGCCCAATCCTCCAGGCCTTAGTCCCACAGGTTAAGGCTATTTTTCTCTTCTTTACTGTCATGGGGAGCTGCCTAACAGCCCCATCCTAGATGCATTTGCCCAGATAAGTAACTTTGCTTTTGAATCTAGCCCTTGTGAATTCAATAGTATTTATCAGAGGAATTGAATTACTCATGTAGAAAAATATTTACAGGTATAGCTCCTAAAAATGCTACTAGAAACACAAAGAAAGACACGAGGGAAAAACTTCCTCCTAGTTCTTTTTGAACAGAATTAATTCAGTTGCTAATGATTAAGCAGGGCTCTTAATCTTCTCTGGGCAAATTGCAGTGAATACTCAGTTTCTTATTTTTTATGTGTAGCTCTGCTGAAATTTGTCTCCAACATTGGTATGCGTGGTTTCAGTAAAACGGATAGGATTAAAGTGAAAGCTGCATAACTTTATTTTGCTGAAATGAAAATTGGCTTTTCAATGTCTTACAGGATTGAAAATTGAGTGAGAGCAAAATCCAGTTCACAAAAAATAAGATATATACCATCAGATGTGTTTTTTAATTAATTCTGTCTCTTTAAAATCATTCACTGTTTTTCCTCTCCAGAAATCAATATTCTAACAAATACTGCCAGAAAAATACAACAAATATTAAGTTCATAATTCTGTTGAAGATATTTCCAAGGTAGATATCAACATGCTGTTTGTGCATGGTTTATATTGATTGCCAGTACTTGGTTTTTCTACTAACAAGAATAACAACAAATAGCTGTAAGCAATAAGATGGTCTGGAAAGATTTTTTGTTTCCTAATTACTATTTGATTACTTCATCAAGTGGTATTTTAACATTTGTCTACTATTTAGAGTTAGTAAATTATTTGCTGATTATTTGATCGATAATCTTTCAAAAATCTCAGGAAATTTATTAGGTAGGAACATAATATAAAATTTTTCAAACATCTAAATAGTTAATGAGCCTTTGTCTCTCTGCAAAAGGTGCTTCGACACCTTAATCACTCTAGTAATCTCCCAATTCTTAGAGATACCTTTGACAGCTTTACCTCCCACCTGTAATTCTTTAAAAAGAAATCAGACAAAACTGTTTGAATAGCAAAATCCCTTATGAGAAGGGAGGAAGTTAAATCATAGAGAGTCTGAAAGTAAAGTTGTCAGTATTTTGCGTCAGTTTAAAACTAGGGGAAATTATGCAATTCCTACCAAATTTTCACCATTTTTCTTTTAATAAAATTAATTTCAAGAAAAATAAAGAAGAAAAAATAAAGCTTACATTTTTAAGTGTCTGTTTAGAAACATTTGGAAAGATTTAAAGAATGCTTGTGATATAGAAAATAGCAACTGAGAGGGCAGAAAAGAAAGGGTTGCTTAATACTGACTTACCTTGTAGCCAGTCGGTGCGTGAGATCTTCTGGCCCAATGCATTGTTTTTATTAGTGTCAGGTACTTGATTTAAAGTGAGACCTTGTCACCTTCCAGAGAGAGATTTTTCCTGGAGTATATGCACGTATCTATTTATCTATCGAGTGTGAGTGTGTATATACACACACCTAGCAGTAGGCCTGGTTAGTGTCGGCTTGACTGAGAGAGGATGTTAGTAATTACTATTTCTCTAAACACTACTTTAGCATAGTTTAGTGTATCAGCTGGCTTCTGCTGCCACAGTACCCGTGCTGCCTACTGGAAGAGCCTGTAAAGCCAGAAGCCTCAGTAAGAGCCATCTCAAAGGAACTCGGTGGATTTTGCTGTTGATTCCTGAGAATGGGATTGTGCTCAGCTGTGTTTCAGGGTGTCTGTGGCCAGCAGGGACCATCTTTGGGCAGTGGTGCATGAGAAAGCCCGGAACTGGTGTAGGACACAGGCTGGTTGCTGGACTGGTGTGTGCCAGATGGGAGAGACTGGAGCCTTACCCACACTGCTTATGCCCTTTGAGCCAGAGCAGTTGGTCACAGAGGAGAAATTTAGCTTTGGCTGATGCTGAAAACAGCAGTTACAGCAGTTCTGTAAGACTTGGAACTCCCCCCACGCCTTCACAGGTGTGCAGTGGACATTCTCTGATTCCCCATTCCTTCCTCGTGAATGTGTTTTCCAAGGGTCACCCTGAAACAACAAAGGCAAGCTGAGAGCTGTTAATCTAGCAACTGGTGCTGTAAAGTCTTACACAACTATTTTTCCCTTTTGCAGACAACATTTCTACTGTTTTACAAACAGATGAAGTGAACTTCTCTTGAATTGACACTAAGACAAAAAACAGCCTGTGTGCATTAGCAGCAGAATGAGTCCATATTAAGAAGAGCTTCTGGTCTTACATTTTATGAGCCCAGTAAATCAAGAGCATTAAGGAAAAATAGGACATTACTGTTTCATACAGTGTCTGGAACACAGAAATTTTCTCATGCAACACAGAGAAAAAAAGAAGTAAATTTTCCCCTCACATTTATTATTTTATAGTTAGATCACTTTTGAATCTCTCTTAGCTCTGAAGAGTTCCTTGAAACAACAGATCTGGGGTTTTTGTTTTGTTTTGGGTTGTGAGGTTTTTTCCTAATGCTTATGTGGTCCTTATAGTACCTTTCCCATGAAAAGGTAAAGCTTCCCTGGGGATGTGTTACACAACACTCTCCTTTCCCATATTTTCTATGTGTGTTAATTTTCTAAAACAGCTCTCGAAACTCTTCTTTATGTGCTTGAGAGGCTTCCATTGTATATCACCAGCTGGAATGTTATTAATGTTTAATTTTTACCTTGAAGTATTCTTACATCAAATCATTAATCTCTATTGTTCAGTTTTGACTACAGTATTATTAAACAGTCTATTAAATAAAAAAGACACCTAGGGAATGTATAAAAAGGCACAGTATTATCCTGATGACAGCTTCCTGGTGGTCCATCATATATAAAAACAGCTATTAGGAATATGTTTCAAACTGGCACTGTAACACATATTTCATAGTTGTTAAATTTAATTGTATAAATAGTTACTGACTGTATTTGGACAGTTTAAAAAAAGTGAATGTGTAATATACCACCCTATGAAAAACATTCATGAAACATCCTCAACAATCACAGATAGGAGATGACCTTCATTTTTTGTCAATAGTATCTACAGCAATTAGCTCTGATATTGAACAAAATTAGAACTTGATCCTTCAAGCATTTATACACATGAGTAGTCCCACAGGGACCAATCAATATCCTCTGTAGTCATGGAAATATTCACATGCACATGGTCAATTACAAGTACACATTTTTCAGGAACAGGACTTTTTTTAACAGTGAACGATTTTTAGGGTTCAGTCCTGCTTTCTCTAAATTTTGGTAAAAAAGCCCATGTTAGTCAGTGGAGGCTTTTGCGGAATTGCAAAATAAATTCTGAAAACAGTAAACATATTTTTCCTTTTAGTGCAGTGACTGCTTTTAATATTAAACCCTCTACTTGACATGAATAACCACCCAGCAGGGTGATACAGAACATGGAATAACTCCGGCATAAAGTGATTTTTCTGCAACCTACATGGTCCTTTCAATATTGACACACACTCTACATACTTTCAGTTGTTTTTTTAAAGTGAAGGCAAAATTAGGTGTAGAGTATTCTTGCATTGGCAGGAGCCAGTGAAATGCAGTGCCTTTTGCAGGAGACATTTCTATGCTGTAATACAATTGGTGCTCTTTATTTAATTACTTCCACCAAAGGTAGAAGAAAGATAAAGCTGCTGCTTTCAATTATGCAATCAAAAATGTAAAAAAGCAGAGTTGTAGATCTCATATGGAAATAATTATATTTGATAAACTGTGTCAAACAACAATAGTATTTGTGCTAATCACATTTTAGAAGGCTGCTGTTGTAGTTGATTTTGCTACAAAGTGAAAAACAATGAATTACAAAGTCTGCTGACCTATCCCAAATCATCCTGCTTAATCAACTCAGTTTTAAATCATTGTTGGCTTAGACAGTAATCCAATATGCTAGTTCCACCAGATTCTCTGCCATTACTATTTGATAAACCAATATTGAAGTTAAATCAGACTCCTATTAAGAATTCTGCAGTAATGACAACCTGATACCCGCCCTGCTATCAAACGTTGTGGCTTGCTTTAAATTCATCTCTTGCAGACACAGTTACAAAGTTCAAAGCTACAGCTTTTGGGCCAAGGGCTTTTAAGGGTCTGCCTCTTCATAGATGTTTGGACTCTCTGTAGGGGCTGAGAACTTCCAGCTCTGGATGCTGTTGAGCACTCTGAAAATATATTTTGGTCACATCACTGCATCAGCTGAGTTGTCTCTCCTCCTTCCTGCCCCTAGGAGACTTTTCTCCCCGGCCCTGCCCTCCTCCAGTGGGGATCTCCAACCCTGCCTACTTAACCAGAAGGAATCCCCCATCCTGCCCACCTGCCCTTGCTTGCCTCACGCAGGTCAGCCTCAGCCATTCCCAGCTCCAGAGCAGTAGGCTCTGCCACCTCCCCTGCCCTCACAGGGACAGGCAGCACCTGTGCCATGAATAGTCAGTGTGGTGTGGGCTCCAAAGCCCTTACAAATGTCACCAATAATCTCTAAATCAGGGCAGCATAGAGAACAGCCTGACTCCAAAGCCAGCAAGGAACAAAAGCGTTTAAATATCAGTAGGAAATCTGCTGTGTAATTGCTCATGGAAATTGACAGCTAGTGAATTAATCAACATGAATTCTACTACTATGCAAGAAGTAGGAATCAGATGATCTTCATAAATTACAAGAGGATGTTTCTCTCTCATTGCTTCTCCTTGAAAGACTGAGACAGCATGAAACTCTTTGTCTAGTATCCTAATTAGACTCTCCAATCTTATGAAAGGTATTGCTTCTGAGAGAAAGCCATGCGTATAAAATAAACCCATGCTTTTTTGTCCAGTACAAATAATCACCAAAATGGTTATATCTTTGTAAAATCATTAAAAACATTCATGGAAGATTAAAGGTAGAAGATATTAATAGTTCATGATATCAGAATATCACATATTTTCAGTTTGCTATTTCAGCAGAAAAAAACCCCCGCATCTCAACACAATGATTTTAACTCACATTCCTATTTTCCAGAAGTTTTGGGTTTGTTTTTTTCCATTACCATTTTCTATAAACAGATATATTATAAGTAACATACTTACACTTCAGGAATGTCTTCATTTTTACCCTGGCATTCACATCTGTCCCTGTTTAATGCTCTGCTGGTGGTCTGGCTCCATGGTATGCCCACTGCAATGTTCATCTCAAACAATATTTACATTGATTAGGGACCCCAGTGCACTAGAGGCACTTACTAGAAAATGAACACAATACCCTGGGATAACAGCGAACATCTAACTGTTTTATTTTTGAACTTTTTTTGGAATGTATTGTTTAAGTGTATAAACAGTGTCAAAATGGAAAGGTGGTGGAGAAGGACACTGTGTGAATGTATAATATAAAAATCTGTGTAGAAAATGTGCAGTTGATAAACACTTAAGGAACAGACACAGTGATGTATTTTTATTCAAGTTATAATAGCACGTGTTGCAAACCCGAACATTTTCTTCTATGTGTATGCCCAGTAATACTCTTTCCTGACACTAAAATCTTACAAGCTTAGTAACATAAAACTGGAGCAGGAAAGAATATTTGTAAAAAAAACCCAAAAACCCTATAGCAGTATTCAATATTTTGCCTTATATCACATAACATGTTAGTGGCAAAAACAAAGCTGAAACCTTTATTTTGTTCTGAATGTGAAGAGCACCATAGGAATATAAAGATCTCTTCAGACTGAGGGCCTTAGCTGCTAAATTTGGAAATATTCCAGCTGAGTGGCACTATGGAAAGCCATGACAAAGCTCTTGTGAGAGCAGGCTGAAAAAATCAGAGGGTAGCTTGGGAAAATTGCTTAAGGCAGTTGTAGCATGGGACACCAGACCTCCAATTGGGATGATATTCATGAGACCACTGAAGTATAGGGAACACAGACCTAGTGAAGAGCAACTGCACAGACTAAGAGGATGCTTGAACAATTTTAGTCTACCAAAAATCTAGAATTTTTGTATTGGCCAACAGAAAAATTTAAATGTTACTGTGTGGGAGTGTTGCTTGAGTGTTCAGAAACACTTGGAGCATAAGCAGAGTAACAATCTGCAAGGAGTCAGAATAAGAGGGTGTTGTGAAGCCCAGAATGGTCAGTGGGTTTTCTCTCCTCTACATTCAGCTTCTTCTGCCTCCAGTGGAATCCTGCAAGGAGAAAGTAGGCTGGAGGAGACAATGACAAGGATCATATGTCTTCTCCATCTTCCAGGTTGCTGAGGGGCTTCATGCTCATTCTGAATGGTCCAGTCCTGAGTCTGAGCCACTTCTCTGGGACCTCACAGGCAAGAATAGTGTGTGATCTGAGAGGAAAGGCTGAAGCCATGAAGTCTGAGCCCTTCACTCCAACCTGAGCTCAAGGAGAACCTGTGTCCTCAGTGTGCCCTGCCACAGATATCAGAGAGCTCCAAAAACTTTGGAGTGGACATAGAGTAAGGAGGAGCTAACCCATCATATATGAGAGGTATCATATATGAGAGATGCTGGTGATATCTAAAAGCATTAGCAAAGTCTGTCTTCCTCTGGCTCAGAACAGCAGCTTTTGTCTTCCTATGAAGAGCTGCTGGTGCACTTGAAGTTCCACAGAATTTTACTCCCATTGAGAGAGACATTCTCTTTCCAGCTTTCTCCCTGGGTCAGAAAAGGTTTGAGGTGACCAGAAAAAGTGTGAAAATTCTCAGCTGAGAACCACTATAGTAGGAAACACACAGTCTTTTTTTAAGACAGCTTACAAATTTGCTTTTATCTGTACAAACTATTTGTGTATGAGCTTATACCTGTTCGAATCTGCATAAAAGCTGATCAATATATAACTATCTTAACAAAGCTCTTGTGCTGATTTATTAGCTGAAGAGTAACATGACATGCCTTCTGCTACTCTTTACTAAAATGTTGATGATGATGGAGATAATCTATTTTCAGCAGAAGATGGGAAAGCACCCCTCTGAAAATATCCTTTTCAATTAAATAATGCTCTTGGATTTCTTAATCTCTGAACCCTGTACATAGAACATGAATGATTCCAAAAACTTGGGCATGGGAAAGAGCAGTCATTAAGTGTTGGGAACCAAAAGAAAGTTTACAGGTACAAAATGTCGCTTTACTGCAGCATACGAGTAAAAAAACCATCTGTCTGAAAAAGTGATTGATTCTCAAGTGTGTGAAGTAGGTATAAGCAAATAAAAAGTGATCCCTCTAAATCTTATTTTGCAACATGTAAAATAATGCAAGCTATATATTTAAGATGCAACCAAATTAAATATGGTTGTGTTCAATCTGTCTGTGAAATGAGATCTACTGCTACTTTTTTATGTCACAGAAATTCCATAGGACTGTTTTATGAACTCCTTCTAGTTTATTTTTTAATATTAAAAGATGGAAAAAGGCCTCTTTCTGTTTCGCTGTTTTCTACTAGTGAGTCATGGGTCCCTTGCTGCTCTGAGACGAAAGTTGTTTTAGTAATTCTGGAAAGAAACTTTCTGCTGAGTCAGCACCACAACAGAAAATGACAAGTTTCAAATTAAGAAACACATTAGAAATAAGAAGTAATGATGTATCTCTCAGCCTCCCCTGTTAGAATTGGCTGGTGCATCAGGATTTAGCAAGGACCATATGTTCTAGACATGAGAAAAGTATATTGACAGGGCTAAAAATCAGGTTTATTTAATGGGAAAGAGGATAAAAGGAATCGAGGTAAAATGCAGGGTAAAGATGGAAGTGGCCCTAAATATTTTCCTGACCATGGCACTCCATCCTGAAATGCTTAAAAGTATCCCTAAAGCAGATCAATATGAAGAGATTTTTGCTTTCAGTTTTCTCTGCTAGGGGTTTTCAAACAAGCAATTTTAATAACATTTCTAAGTCAGTGTATACTTACAGATAAACCACTGGGATTTTGCTACTCTGTTTATCTGAGATTCTAGATTTTACGGAGAAAATAATTGGAAACAAAACATTTCCCAGCAATCAGTCTTCTCTTTCTGATTTGTTAAGCATGTCCATATGCAGTTGTTGCTTGTGTTTGGAAGATTGGTAGCAGTTTTAGAGGAAAAATATGCTACAACTTCAATTTCAAGTAGTCATTTGGCAATCATAGGGCTTTGTAATTTTTTTTGGTAAAGGGAACTCAGGAATTTAATGCTACTTATACCTGAATATTGAAGAACATTTTAAATGGCATAATTTTAGTCTGTTGCAGTAATACAATCAATTTTTTAAACAGTACCCAATACCTTGCTGTGGAGGATAAAACTGCTGTGTGCTTCCCCTTTGCACCTTTGGACCAGATTCTGCCCTGACAATTGTCCAAAGATCACCTCTGCAGCCACCACTGTCATGGCATCAACCCTTTGTGCTGTCTGAAATCTGAAAAAGCTTTTGCCAGTGACTTGTTTTGACAAGATTCAAAGGCTAGTGAAGCAAATATGAATCCTAAGACTGATTTTAATTTAATCTGAATTTGAGTAATTAAAAAATAAAGAAAAGGCAGTCTCTGGTAGGCAGAATTTTTTAAAATATTGCAGTTCTCTGATTATAGTTGGAGTTTTAGCCCAGCAAAAAGGTCCATATTTGCATGAAGTCCCTCCTGACTGTACAGAAGCTCTTGACTGGAATCTTTCACTGTCTTTATTTGTTTCTTTTCTGTCTTTAAATAGTTCGCTGAAGGCTTACTGAAGTCTTCTACAAATACATAAATATTTCCCACTAGTAATAACATGGTACTAAATATTGAAATGACTTTACAATTAAAGTGTCACTGTGACTTAAGCTACAAAATTTTTGCATAGGAGGAGAAAGTATTAGTACTAAATAACATGCTTGCTAAATAATTTTACACAGAGTATTTAAAATTATAGCTTAAAAAACTCTACATTAATATTCCCTTTGACTTTTTACTAGTAAGCGTCACTATGAAGGATAATGAAAAAACTTACTGTGAAACCTCTGAATCCTTTTTGTTTTCTTTCCTTCTCTCTTGCTGTAGCGTGAATATGTGCTGAAAAGTCAGAATTATGCAAAAGAAAAATATTCCAAGACACTGTAAAAGCGCCTTTCCCTTTCTCTCAGCCCGAGGGAACACTGACTATTTCAATAATCGGTGCAAACTTTTTGGTTATGATTTCTGTTTCCTTTCTCTGTTTCTCCCTCCCTCTCAATTTTTTTTCCACCATCATATGAGTGTTTTCTCAATAAAGGAAGTAGAAGAGCTACGTGACAGCATTTATTGAAAGAAAATACAAAATGTGTATTAAAATGAGAGAGAGTTTGAAAAGAAAATATGAGGTGGGAATCACAGTCTTAAGAGAGGGGCGGAAAGATGTCAAATACTACTGGAGAGCAAATTATAAATACTGAGCTTTTGCTCAGCATGAAAAGCAGCACCTATAGAGAACAAATTCCATGCATTTTACCTTCATCCCAGCTTCACTGGGGACCTGTACTCCGACTGGAATAACTGTGAATTATCGTCACTAAAATGGAATCCTGCAATTTACCAAAAGGAGCAGGAAAAATGGACTTGCGCTAGAACTTTCATACTTTTCATTCAACCTTCACTAGTCAGACATATGGACTATGTTAGCACTTTGGGTTACTGGCTCAAAGTCAACATCGAAAATTAATTTCCCAGAAATACAGAAATTGCCATTTTTCACACCTTAGGTAAGGAAGGCCAAAACAAGTAAAGCTAAAAGTATTCAAATGCTAGTTTTGAATCAGTTTATTTCCTCTGAAATAGTGGCTATACCAGGATGACAGAAATTTTTGTATACAGAGGCATGTGACCCATCGCAAACCTGGTTATAATTATGGATTTCAAAACAGTATCTAATAAGCTGAGACCCAGACAGCAGTGCACAGCAGTGGAACACGTCCAGTATTCATTAAAGATGTCCAATCTAGAAGTCCAGGGTTTAAAGACAGTTTTCAGACACAATTTTCCCACTTGTCTCAGGAATAAGGTAGAATAGCAAAAACAGAGGTAATAAAACGTGGTCAACCTCAATGACTTGGCATGCATTCTTGGCAACAGCAAAATAGAGAGACCACAGTTTAGCTCTGAGAGTGAACTTGCAACACCCCGAATTTTGCATCATTTTTTTTTCCTGTGGCTGTTTTTGTTGGACCAAAAAAATAATTCATTTGCCCATATTTTCAAAGATGACACACCAAAACCTCCTCTACCATAAAAATACACTTAAATGCACCACTGTCTCTGGGAAATAGCACATTTCTCTCTGGGAGCTGTTTTGATTCTCCAATTATCACAAAAAACTGGAAAGACATATTGATAGCCAGTAAAGATGGAAGATGAATTATGGCGTGGAAGGATAAAATCATGATCCTTTACTTGGCTTTTCTGATGGTTTTGGGTCCATATGAGAACACCTCTGGCTAGGTTGCCTGCAGTGTCTGAACCTGTAAACTCTGGATTTAAAATAAGGCTCTTGGAGGTAAAAGGTGAAGCCCATTAGTGAATAGACAGAGCAGACTTGTAAAATTCCATATCTGCTATTGCCACAAAGGGGGAACATGTCCCAGTGCCAGAGTGGGAAATATCCGGATTAACTATCCAGCCTATGGTTGCCAAAATGGGAACCAAAAGCGCAGTGTGTGAGTACATCCATACATAATCATCCAGATCAGCTTTTACCTTTGGGTTTCATATTTGCACTAACTTGCCCAAATGTCAGTATAATTTACAGTAATAAAGCCATGTGCATTTGCTATTATATAGTCTTTAAAAAAAAAAGCATCCTGGACACATGACAATGGTAAACATTACCTCCAAATGGTGCTTTTTCATAGGGAAAAAGCCTCTTGTTTTAACAGACAGGCATTTTCTGATGAAAGGGTCTTTTGCAGATGTACCTCTCATTGAAAAATACTCCATTTGGTGCCTGTGAAAAAATCAAGGCTGACTCTTTAGGAGACTGATGTCCCTCTATTACAAATCCATACTGCAAAAAACACTATGGAGATTGTGACTTTAAAGGAACGAGTTTCATTATTTGGCTTCAACACAGTGTGAGAGGGATGCAGAGGGTGAAATCTCTGGATCATATACCAAAATAAACATTTCAAATCTAATATACACACACAGAGAATTGTTAAAGTGTAACACTCCCTAACCTAATATAAATTTTGATACAACTTAATCTGTTAGAAAGAAAAAAAATAATCACCGCCCCTAGAGCATGTAATCTCTTAAATTGATTAGAAATATTTCTCTGGACTAAGCAATTTCTGGCTTCTGAAGGTGCACAGGTAATCTGTATCATTCTGAACCATGCCCTGAACCAGGACTGTAGGTCAGTATGTACCAGTCCTGTGACGTGATGGTCTTACTCTTATACCTGAAGACCAAAGGCCTTTTCCAGTCAAGCACGGCACAGGATTGGGAGGAGAGGCCATGGTGATGTGTAGGTGCTGAGAGAAACACTCAGCACCTCGAGAGGTCAGATTGCAACGCCCTGCAACCAGCACAGCAGGGTGCAACACCGTAAAGATTAGATTTACCAGCAAAAAGGGAAAAAAAAGATGTGACTCACTTTCACTGAAGTTTGGACATGTCAAGGAACCAAAGCCATTTGGGTCCTCACAATCTACCGTGGCAATATCTTGAAATTTTCCCTCAAAAGCAGATCAGAATTTTAGCCAGGTTTCTGGAGCAAAGCATGAAATCCTTTAAAGTAAATAGCTTCCCATTTCCCTCTGTTTCACAACAGCTTCCTTCTTCTTGTGCTGGAGTCGTGGGCGCCCAGGGACAACTGGGGCCGTCTGCCTCCCGCTGCGTGCCTGTCCAGCTCTGCCCTTGCGTGGCAGAGCTCCATGGGGATTTGCCAATTTGCTCGCTCTGACAAGAGGAATATCTCAATTACAAATTCTCACCATGCAGCTAGAGACCTCTGTTTTTTTTGTTTCTTGGTGTGTGCTGAAAGAAATTTAAGGAAAGAAGAGAGAGGCAGAGAGATGTGAAGGCAGACCAAAGTTTGCAGTTATCAGGCAGGGCTTTGTTGCTGAAATAAGTCCCACTTTTAAAGTGCCTAGCTTGTATTTTACAGCTAGCGAGGTTTTTCTCAATCTGAAAGAAAAACTCCTGGGTATCTTCCAGAAAGTTTGTTTTTGCTGTCCCTTACCCATGATCTCCTGAGCTGATTCTCATCAGAGGTAGCAGCAGCCTGCCCTTTCTATTCTTCCAGCTCCTCTGGCATCTGTTCCTCTCCCCCACAGCTGATATACAAGACTGAACTAGTGCATGAGAAGGCAGGGTGTTTGCTTTCAAACAGGAAGAAAAAAGGACAGAGTCCATCTGGGGTATGAATTTAACCATGGGTTCCTTGTATGACTAAGTGTGACTGTGTACCATCCTAATTTCCCCTTGAAAATACGACACGGGTGGAGGCTGCTGAATACATTCATGCTTGAAATGAATTTAAGCAACACTGTGCTAAAGGGCAAGGAGTGCTTCATTTCAGAGGGAGGTCAGGCTCTCCTGCTATCCCAAGATGTCATAAGGAAGGACTAAAAATAACTGCCAGGAGTGGATTCCTCATTTGCTGCATACCAATTAAGTGGGACGTGGCATGGCTTAGGTCATGTAGAGATGGTGGTGAATGTAAATGCAGCCAGGCTCTCGCATTCCCCCTCCTGAGGAGGCTGAGGAGATGGGCAGAGCCCTCCAGCTGTGCTGTGCATATGCCTCCCTTCACCCTTCCTGCGACAGATTGATGCTTCCAGTGAGCACTGGTACGGGGATGGATGGCATCCAGAATGACTCATAACAAAGAGCATATGGCAGCACGAGATGTAGCAATCTAACATCTGTTGCACTGCTTATTATTAACATTTCTCACTTCTCTTGGAGCTAGTAACCAAAGCCAATAAATATCGTCTTCACAAATCCTACCTGAGGAAATCCCATATCCTCTTGGTTTTTTCACCACTAATTGTGTTCAGTGCAAAAGATCAGAATTCTTTTATTCTTTAGGCATTTTAAACAATCCAAAATTCTCTCACGTAGAGCTGTTTAAACAAACCATAATGAAGAATAACTTGTCTTTTAGTTTATTAGTGTCCTGAAGATTTAAACTACTCCTATTCCACATCCGAAGTGCTGAAGTTTTGTTGCTGCACTAAGGTGAAGGGGATGAGTTAAAAATAAACAGAATGGAAAAGCATCTTCTAAAAAAGTATATACAGCATCATCTCATTGTATAGTCTCCCCTACAGTATGGTAACAGCAGCTGTACCTAACAAAGGAACCGTTCCTGAAGGAAATAAGAAGAAATACCTCTATTTAGTTATTTTTTTCTCAGATAATTTTTTTCCAGAGAGAAGTGGGACTGTGAGTGCAGACGTGTAAAACTGGAAAATCAGCTGATGAAGCATCATGTCCACTTTGCAAAAGATTCACTGAGTGATGACATGAAATATAGTGGGCAGCCCCTTGCAAGCGGAGATTAAACCATGTATCAAAACTAACACTTTGACCATAAAAATGTATCCAAAGAACAGTGTTGTGACTGGATGATCTAAGTTACTCCCTTTCAGCCGAGAGATGGAAATAGTTGCCAATAAAAATGTTAGGGTTTGACAAGACTTGGCAAATTGCTTGGATATAAAATCATGTTTTGTGAGTTATAAGGCCTTCCAGGAGATGTGACAAATCCTGAAAAAGGGTGGAAAAGCATGCACAGCCCACAGAAACTTACTCCCTTTTCATGGACCTGCCAAAAGAAAGGAAATATGAAAAAAAAGTGCACAAGAGACTTGCCAGTGCCAGAGTTACCATTTCATTTAATAAGCACACTTCATAAAATGTTGAAAAAAATTATTAATAAAGGCTATGCATATTATTATAAACAGTGACTAGTTCAGAAAGCAAAAGTGTTAAATTTTTGCCCTGGAGACAGAGAGGCTATTGATATTGGGATCAAATGTCCTAACCCAAAGAGTCACAACTAAAAATGAATTAGAATCCCATTAGTGGTTCTCTCTATTATGTAATTTTCCTCCTTCCCTATCCTTTAAAAACTGATCGTTGTTGATATTCCAAATGTTAATGGTAATGGTAGGAGCCATTGACCACCGTTGTCCCAAGCTAGAGCTGTGCAGAGCAGACCTGGAGGGGGAGCAAGAAAATCACTCTCAGGTGTGTGAGGTATAGGATGCTGTCCTTCATCTGATCAGTTGTTGTTCATAACAGGCAGGAGTGGGAAAGTGGGAATCAGTTGTGTGCAGAGCACAAGAGTGTCCAAGGAGAGAAATCAGCCCTTCACGGAGCCTGCGAGCAACCCGGGGATTTGAAACACAACAAACCTGTAGTAATTCTCCCTGTCTCCTCGTGCAGGTTATGCTCTCGTGGTTTTAATAGGATTTCATGCTTGTTAGTGGCATGAGCAGAGAAATGAGCCAGTGATCTGGGCTGACCAAACACCCTGGGTGGACCCAGAAGAAGTGGGGCAGCTCCAAGTAGGGGCTGAATATGAGAAAAACTTCTTGTGGCTGAGAAAGCTTTGTAGGCTAAAGAAAAGCTTCACAATAGAAACAGTGTCCAGGACCCTCCCTTTGGAAATCTAAACCTGAAAGCACGTTACTCAGAGCAATTCTGTCATGGCAAGGTTTTAGTGGATGTGGCACTGGTTTAGTGCCTCTTCTAGCAGCTTCCACCATGCTAGCTGTAATTCCTTTGGGGCTCAAATGCAGAGGGATTTGTCTTAAATAATAAACAAATGTAATGGAACACTTCAAAACTGATCAAGCACAATATTTATTAGCAGTGATTCTACGTTTTAAAAGACCTTAAGTAAAATGGAACTTATTGCTAAAAAACTTTTCCTTCCTTTGCTTTTTAAAAACGTGTCTCCTTTAATTTCCTGAGATAAAATGTGAAGTTTAGAATATAAGGTTGCTCATAATTAAGCATTCTAACATGCATAGTGATGGAATTTATTTTAAAATATTTCCCTCTGTGACTGCCTCATGGGATACACATCCTGTTTTCCAGGCAGAAACAGGATGTAGCAGTTGTGCCATTACGATTGGATTAGTGGATTTAATTATGTGAATGACTATACTAATTTTCCATTTTGATATGCATCATCTCTCTAGTCTCTGATAACGGAGACCTTCCATATTATCATCTGGAGCACAGTGGTATCAGAATGAGCCCTCAAGCACAAATTTAAATTGGACACTTGCAACACAGCCAATGTACAGCTTAGCATATCCCTTACTCCTCACACTGCCTTCCCAAGGACCTTCTTCACATCTCAGGAGGACACAGGAGAATGGCTTGGACCTAAATACCCTCATACAGTCATCCTCAGATCTTTTCAGACTTTTCTCACTTTTTCACTCCAGAACTGGATCCAAAAAATGACAAAGCAGTCTTTAAAACAAGTTTTTAAAATCCTTAAAAAATCTATCAGACTCTCTTCAGGTTTGCCAGGACTGTACTTCCTCTATCAAACACATTTTGTTCCCTATTTACACTCTAACTCAGCTCTCAGCTCAGGCTGAATACAATTCAATAGTATTGAATAGTTGCCCTTCCCTTTTCCCCCAAGTGAAATACATGTGTAAATATATATATGTATATATGTGTGTACAGTAAATATATACCTGTATATACACACTGAGGCAGAGAGAGAAAAATCTGAAAAATTACCTAATTGCTTGCATAATTGCTTACACAGTGGCCTGAGTTGTCATCTGAGAATATTTCCCTTGTTTCATTTTCCGCACAACCTGGATTGCTGCAGTTTTACTGAACTCAAAATCATTGCTCAGGATGTGGTTATCTTCTTGTAGAAGATAAACAGAGAAACAGAAAAATGTAGTCCCACCACTTGCTACCCTAACATCTTCAGACACAATTTTTCTTGAAGAATGTGCTCTTGCATGCCCAAATATGCATCAACACTTACTTGTACAATCATATATACACAGTTCACTAGAATATCTGAACCAGGCATGAGCTCCAGAGTAATTGTCTTCTGGCCTTAATTTGTTTTGCAGTCAATAACAAATAAGACACAAATTGTGACTGATGTCATCAGAGTGCAAAAGCTTCACCCCTGAGTCATGCTTCAAGCTGGCTGCCAGTCATCTCATCACCAGTGAATTTCTATATCCTTCTTTTGACATGTTCAACTCACAGAACAAATTATAGAATATGCTAAGGTAATGAACATGTGGTATATAATATGTTTTAATATATGAAGGCTTAGCAATTTGAGAACTAGTACTTAGCCTTATTTTGGCTACTTCTGTTTCTTACTATTCTCTCTCAAGGGTTTTAAATAATGTCTGCATGAACTGCAGAAGAATCTGACTTTCTCTCATTCNTTCCTAGAGGAAAAAATAAAGCACATATTTTTAATCTTAAACCAGTACAATTCAGTACACAGCCACACCATTCTTGTACAAAATTGCAATTTTCTCATTAGTGATAAAACAAAAAATAAAACAATCCTATGAAGTTCTTCTCAGAATCAGAGTTGGAATGAACAAGTACCACTATCCTTTCAAAGCATAATGTATTTTTATTTTTGAGATATGCTCCAAAGTATAAAACAAATTGTAGATTCCCAAGTTACTTTTCTCTTATCATAGGCAATTTAGTTTCCAAGCAATAATCAAAGTCAATAAGGACAATCTGATAATTTTGATTCAGACCTGAACTCCAATATTGGATGTCCTGATGAGCCTCCCTTATCAAGAGCACATCAAATGTTGTTTGAGTATTAGAATTGGCCTTTACCCAAAAGCAGAAACATGTTTTTGTTGTTAAAGCTCTGAAACTGCTGGTACAAAGCAGCAGAAATATCCCACTGTTGTGTGGAAGGAGCTATACCCAAAGAGTACATGAAATACGGGCTAGGAATCATACACCATAGATTTCAGAAAAGTAATGGACTGCTAAGAGACATGGAACTGCTGATGGGAGAATTTAAAATTAAATCTACCATTTGATATTATGAAAAAGGTTTGAGTAAGATTCCTAGATAACCCACCTCAGCACTGGATTTCATCACCTCCATTGCTTTTTATTCCACCTGTGGTGAAGAGTAGGAGAGGAAAGAGCAGGATAACAGGAGGGAAAAGACATCTCTTATTAGTATGCTTTTCTTTCAGAATTGCAGAAAACACTAAAAACCATCCTGAGTGTTTTACCCTCTATGCAGCTCAAGTATGAAGTTTGGAGAACCCAAGGAATCATCTACACAAGTTTTCTTTAACCATTCCTGAGACTAATGTAACATTTCAGGTTCCTGCTCTCAGCTGTAACACCCAACTTTTCTAAAAAAAAGCATGATGCATGTGTCTAGGGCATAGATAGCTAAAAGTGACGCAGGCTAGTCCTCATAGGTATCACTCATCTTTCAGTTTTAAATAGTGTTAGAGAAGATCATTGTGTTCAAACTGCAAACAGAAATAGTTCTGAGAGAAAGACACATTTAGTGGAGATCTCTGCCTGCAAAAGAAACCCCCATCATGATATTTTCCAAAGTTCGAACTCTACTGATCCAAAGTAAAGCTACTCTGCTGCACCATCTAGTGACAATGAGAATTGCACTCCAGACAATTTATTTAATTAAATTATTGTCCCTTTCCTCCAGCTTTATCTTTCATTAGTTCCAGAGTTAAATCCCAGTGCCTTTGAAGCCACAGGAGACTTCCTGTTATCTTCAGTAGGCTGGGGATGTCATTAATGCTCCTAAAACACTTCCAGCAATGCTGAAGGAAGAAAAAAATTCTCCTAATTCCAGTGATTCTTTCTGGCCATTGTACCACCATTTTGCACAGAAATGATGCTGAAGCTCAAAGTCCTGAAATACAAAGCTGCAGTTGCTCAAATCTCAGGTTTTGCTTTGGGAGACTCCAAGGCTCATTAACTGCAGTTAATTTTACCCTGGCCATTATATTAGAGGTGATACAAGTTTTTCACTAGGAAGCCTGTTTCCTTTATGGCACTCTCTTTACCATCAAACTGAGACATGCAAAACATTCTCTCTTGGATGGAGGTCTGCGTATTTGTAACTTTGAGACTGAGCTTTCTCAGAATATGCAGTACCCCTAGTTAGAGATAATAGCTTTTTTAGTACTTAGCATTTGGCTTAGCTCAATGGAAAGTCCTTGAATTTCTCCGGGATTTTTTGTCTGTCAAAGTTATTCTACACACAGCTGGATTCTCTAGCTTTCTCTGGACATCACATCAGGATAGTTTTGATGATGACCAGGCCATTGGATAAACAGCTAGCTCCGTACAATTTATATGGCCAATATAAGCACATTTAATTCATATATTTCACTCCTGATTTTTCACAGGTTATTGATTACAATAAGCTCATGAAAACATAACATTTTTTAAATTTAGATTTCCCCAAGTGTGTAGAAGGAAGAGTCTGTTTCATGGTTTGCCTAGCACTACAAGTGACATACGCTGGGGATTGGCTAGGTGGCACTGGTGCATACTTATGTGGCACCACACAGACATGACTGTTTATAGTGGGATATTTGTTGGTTGTATTTCCTGGCATGTAATTGTTCATCTGGAGCTTGATGGTGCTATTGCTCTGTGCTAATTATAGCATTGGTAAGGAAGAAGGATGCTTATTCTTAGTTCTGGAATCTTTCACCCTGAGTTCTCTTGTTTGTAAGCTGGATGTTTGCTAGAGGAGGAAAGAAATCAACCACTTCAGATATTACAAGCCCACTGCTTCAGTGCTGATGGCTTCTATGACTTTTATACATTTCTAAATATCCAACACATTCTGCAAGTTTTGGCTCTGCATTATTTTTCCACACCTGACGTACAACCAAGAGTAGACAGAGTAGACACTCTTGGCTCTGTGCTGTTGTATGCGTATCAAAAGGCAATAGTAAGCACCCAAAGTTTCCCTCTTTTGTTTTGTTTGGTTTTTTGTTTGTTTGATTTTTTTGTAGGAATAGCAGTGAATTTTATTTGAGTGGTATCTCAAAGATATTTGTTCTTTCCAACTCAAACCTGTTCCATAATACAAAAGAACCAATTTCTCTGATTCAGAGACATTGAATCTTCCAGAAAAAGCTTTACTGTGCTACTGTAAGAGCTTGTCCTGATGTCATAAGGCACTAATTCCATGTATCTATCATAGCCAGGTAAAAGATGAATATATGTATAACATCTGTATGCAATGGCATTACCTCTGCTGGGTGTCTCTCCCTTTCTCACTCTCTGTTTCATCTGTGACCCACAGAAAGGGATTGCCTTTGCATGCAAGTGTATGTGCTGGACTCTGTCCTGAATACAACCTCTGGGAACTAGAGGAATATACCTGAATATATAATAATGATAAGTCATCATTCAAATTCAGCAAGTGGAGAGAATAGCTAAAGGCAAGACTACATGAGTGATTGATGCTGAATGCAGAACTAACTGCATGGAAAACTACATTCAGGAGGAATCCTTAGACAGGCCTGCAGAAAAATTCACTTTCCACTCCTCAAAATAGCATTTGCGCTGTTCCCATACACCAGAACTAAACCAAATTTTAAGGAGGTTGGAATTACAGTTCTGTAGGATATACCCCAAAAAGCATGGAGTGATTTTGCATTAGGAATGGGACTAAGTGGGAGATGGAGGAAGAAACAGGTTCAGCTGCCAGCTTCCTGCTGCCAAAGGGAAGCACAGCTGCCTGGTCTACTGAGCCACAGTATTTGAGTAACAATGTTTTGGAAATAGGACACTCACTGACATTGTAGCTATTGCACACTCAGGTCTCCATGTGGCACCCTGGAGTCCCCTCTCACTCCCTGACTTTGAGCCTGTGCTCTGAGGACTCTTGGGAAGTGATGGTGCTATGGCACAAGGCATGAGAGAGCAGGAAATTCCTCAAAGAAAGTAACCTGACAACAGCTCAATCTCATCTGAAAACAACCGGCAAAAATGCTACTGTGGCAAAACGTTCTGTGGCAGCAAAGTAATTCTTTGCATATTTGAATATCTGCATTGGTCTAATACTCTCTGGAGTACAGCCTTACATAGTGCACCCACGCAGCTACATGCTTTCTCCATGCTCCTAGGTTCTGTATTTCGAACCCTCTAAAATCCTTTCCTCTAGTTTTGCCAAAAACAGGCTACAGACTACATGAAGCTGTTTTTAGGTCCTCATGAGCTGTACTGTTTCTGTCTTTGCATTCCTCTCTGGGTTTCTCCAGCAGTGATAACTTTTGTGGCTGTTTACAATCTCCTTCCGTACTTCCTTCTTTCAACATCTAGAGGTCAATTCTTGCCCCCAGTCCATGATGCCAATTTCAATCTTCTGTTTCTTAGATTTTGAATAAACACCTCTGCTTTTTCCCAGACTGTCTCTACAGTCTGGAAAACTAAAAACTCCTCCAAATTGGAGGAGTCTGCCCATAAGTTTCTACAAAGGTGCTTCTGCAAAGCTACCTCCTCTTGTCAGTGAGAGAGTTTATATAGGTAATAGAATATATGAGATAAAGTTACCCAACAAATTATGATTTATAAAAGCCATAAAAGAGAAAATTAATTTAAATTATACTCTATGTCAATGCAGTGTAACAGAGCTGAAATCTAATCAACCAAGCCATTATCTGAGACACTACTGTTATGATTCTGCCAGTCCACATACTGTGTTATTATGAAATAATGACGTGTTGGTAGGCTGAAAAATTAGCTGGTATCTAGTTTTCTTAAAAAGAATAAGGCTAGCCTATTTTGGACAACTTAGAGTGAGAAACAAAGGTGGCTTTTACAACACTGCCTCTCAGGGACTCCCCTGGTTGTTGTGGTAAAAACCTACAGCTTAAACCTTTAATTGACATTGTTGTTTGACTAGCATCAGTGCATCACTCTGACTCATCAGATGAAGCGAATGGAGGAAAATAAAACGAATCCCATTTCTCTTTGCAACATGGAGAACTATTCCCTTCAATCAGAAGGGATTAAGAGTTACCAAAGTATTGATCTCTAAAGGTAATAGTTATTTTCAAATGTTTATGCAAATACAAAGGTGGAGGACACACTGTATATATGTGGGCTTTAAAGGGCCTAATTATGAAAATATAACATTACATGCAGAGTATGACAAATACAACTGTTTATAACCACCAGTCTTTCAGATCCTGTGTAAAATTTTCCAGTGTTAAACTTCTTGCAATCAAAGGGAACACATTTTTTGTGTTATGAACTTCTATTTTTTGATAGAAGATGATGTCATGAATCTGGAAAATCAGTCCAAGATTCATTGGTATTTGTAGCACCCATGGGAGAGACACCAACCCAGGATAAATATCACTTAAGACGTCTGCTGTGGTACATGGGCATGCCTGATACAAAACTAAATTTTGCCAAGGGATATACTAGATGGATAAAATTTTCCTGCAGGAGCCTATGATCATTAAAAGAAAGCATAAACCCAACCCAGAGCATGCTTCAGCACTCACTCAGGCAAGTAGATTGGCAGATGTGATCACTTTATATTCTTTACTGGGACTTACCTCAAGAAGTGCCAAATTTGTTCTAAATTATGCAACAGTTGTGGAACCCCTGCAGGCATTATTACATGACAACTTTAGTTTTTGTAGACAACTGTTTCCAAGTCTTGTTTTCAACTAGTTCAAGAGCAGGACTGTTAGAAATTAGCACTTCCTTTGGACAATCCTCTTTGTAACTATAGATGCTTCACACTGTGGTTTAGATGCAGTGTTCAGATGCATGAAATGAAGTCTGAAAGAACAAACATTTCAATATTAAGTACAATAAAATCAATGTTTTGCCATTAAAAAAATCCTTCTGTCAAAGACACTGCATATGCCTTGTCTATCAAAATGGATTGTCTCTTAATGGCAATATTATTGTCAACAAATCACAATGTGCAGTATTTCAAAATGCTGTTGTAGATCTCTTGGTGCTTTCTTCCTAATTGATAATTCATAGAGTACATTGAAACAATTTGTTCTATGAAAACTCTGAATTGAATATACAAAGGAAGTCAGAGTGTCTATTAAGACTTACCCTATGTTGTAAAGAATATACTCCTTCCTAATGTTGCCTGTGTATGTAGTATTCTTTTGTTTTATATTCTAACCAACTCTTAGTTTCTGTGTCATTTGGGTTTAAAATAAAACCTGACACTTCAAAGTTGCTTTATTTCTACCACCTAGATGGAGATGCACAGCTCTCCTTTTAGAGCTGTAGGAAAAGGGTGACCAAGGCTTCCTTCATCACATGCACAGGAACCATTTCTGTCTGGAAATCGAGTTTAGTTTGCAGAGAGTCTCTAATTCCCTTCAAAATCCCTTGCACAAGTAGAGGTACCTCTTCTGGCCTTCACTGCCCCTACTCTCCCCTGGAGCAACAACCATTCAGTTCTGCTGAGGACCTTGTCCTTCACACCTCACATATCTCTGCCTGCACAAATTACTGTTGCATATATTTATCTGCTGCACTCCTGCATGCTGATTTCTTCTGGCAGCTCCATGGGAGGATGTCCATCCCCTTGGGTCTCAGATAACACCTCAGGGAGGTGTTTCTCTGGGGTTCTTGGTCAATCCTGAATATCCTTCATGCTCACAACCTGTCACAGCACACACTGTGATGAGTGAGGACAATCTCTTGCTGTTGGGTAAGTGTCCCAAATCTCAGCTGAAGTATTTGTATTAGTTATTAAACTGCTTCCACAACCCTCTAAACATTCCCTCCAAGAGTTTATTCCACTGTAGAGCTTTGCTACATTTAATCAGCATTCCATCCATCCTGTACCAGTGTATCAGTCAATCTTTCTGTAGCTATTAATTTTTTCTAATTACCTTTGAATTCATCAGGTGGCTAAGATGACTTGAAGCAGGAATAGGTGATGTCTCAGTTTACTTCAGCACCTGTTTTGTGTAGCCTTGCATTCAAATTGCACAGTACAGTGGATGGACCTTTTCACCACTGCTAAAAACCTCAGAGTGAAAGAGGTTTCTGACTGATTTTACCTAGTGCCTTGCACAGAGAATCTGGTTGCTGTAATGTGCTTTCCATGTCACTTCCCAATCCCACAGTGCAGATGTTATGCTGGAGACACAGGAATGAAGAAGAGCCAACTACTCTGAACCTGTTTAAACACAACCACCCTTTAAATAGAAAAGACGCAATGAGTTCCCATATCGTATGCTTGCCTGAGTTTAGGGCTTGGCTAATGGGTTCTGACATAAACTACAACCCTCAGCAGAAAAGCTGCTTATTGAGCGTGGATGGAGCAGCCTCGTGAGAATGACTGCTACAAGCCATAACATGGCCAGGATCGGCTGATCCTCATCATCCCGGCACGCGCCTCTCGCTGCACGATGCTTTGTTGGTGATGTTGCATCTCACAGCGATCCATCCCCCAAGGTGCAATCTCCTGCTGGATGGGAGAAGTCTGCACCAGGACAATAGTTCATTCCCTGTTGTTCTGTCCCAGAGAGGAATATTTTAGTTTATTGTAGCGCTCGTATTCCAAATCCTGCACACAACATAAGGACTAAAATCCTGAGCAGCAATTTGTCCCAAATGAAAAGATGTGATGAAGGAAACAATGAGATCCTAGATATCTACTGACTTAAATATATGCTGTTGGAGACTGACTGGTGGCTAATTTGTTCTGAGTTACTTCTAGGACATTTTCCTCAGGGAGAGCGTGCCTGAGCCACATTATAACAATTGAAAACAATTATATATGTGTATATATATATATAAAAATAAATAGATGCCTGGATACTTTGGGCTTCTAGGTATTTTTTTTTAAAGTTGGAACCCTATATGCTTATCTAAGGTGTTACAGCTTCAGCTTGCTTTCGGCTAAGCCTTTTCCCTGACAAAAGAGCCCTGGGATGCTGACTGCAAAGCACAGCTGTTGGAAAGCCACCCCTCTAGTGGCCAGATTCTGCAGGGAGCTTCCAGCAAGTTACACAAAAGCAAGTCTTAGCAGGGTTGGGTTTTTGCTTTCTTTTTTTAAGGTCCGGCAATAAAAGAAAAAAATTAAAAAGTCAAATTCGTGTTTAAATGCAGTGCTACCTAAATTAAAATAATGGGGGAAATACAGTATTGTTTAGTTTCCCAGTCATGAAAGTATTGTAAACATTAGAGCTGGATTGATGCACTTCTTGATGACTTGAAGTGGTTTTCATAAATGAAGTCCAAATATGTAATAGCTGCTCTCAATTTTCTATG
>VZTB01007324.1:116380-199382 GCA_013397245.1 Thryothorus ludovicianus
AGCATCCCATCTCACTCCATAAAACTGCCTGCCAGCACTGCTCTCCTCCTTCCCTTGGGTCCAGAATCAGGGGAAAGCTGCTGCTCAGTCCTCCCATTCGGTAGTCCCTGAGTGTGTCCTGCTTTGACAGTTGTCTTAGGGTTTGGTTGGTTTTTGGGTTTGGGTTTTGTTGTTGGGATTTTTTTGTACTTCAACATAAAAAGTTTCCAAGAGCTGTTTGAATATTAACTTGAAAGGCTGCTGAAGAGGAGACTGTAGCACAGGATACCACAAGGGAGAGTTGCAAACTAGAAACCCAGAATCAAAACAAATGCCCTTTCTGTGGGGAATAATCACCTGCAGAATTTTCATCTTTGTGGACTATTTGGTGGTTTTAAACTTACTAAATGGTCTCCTGAAAGTGTGAGATGAAAGACAGATGGTGAATAACTGGATCAGGTATCATTAACACAAAATAATTTTTCTGGAATGTAACAATTTAGTCCATTTTCTGACTTCTTAGGACCTCTCCATTTTAACTTTTCCTGAACTATTCCAAATAAACTCCTGTCTAGACAAACACTTTGTTATTCATCTCTACAGAGAAAAGGAGCTTCCCTTTTTAAAGGCTGCATGTATTTATCTCCTAATATTCTTGGGCACAAACATCTGCCTGTTTTAGGGATTTACAAATTTTCTATTACAAGTATCTGAACTTCTCAAAAAAAGTTATGGTGCATATCTGAAGTAGTGAAATCTCATTTCCATCCATTTATGGATGAAGAGAAAAAGAAAGTAAAATGAGGTTCTGTGTTTTTCCCAGATCTGGAAGTCTACAGAAAAGTGAGGCTGCACTAGGCTCCTGGACTATCTTTCATCTCTGTCAGCTCAAAAGGGATTTGGAATAGGAGTTATCTGAGATTTATAGGCAAAGCAGCCTCTGTTATCCTAAATTTGGGTTCTCCCTATGGTACTACGGTCCCTGAGTTCAATCCTTATTCAAGCCACAAGTGAAAAGTAAGCCCTGTATTGAGAGTCATTACAGTAACTCAAAGTACACTGAAGTAGAGCACACCTTTCCACGTGCTGACATTACCTGTTCTACAAACTCCACTTACCTCTGCCCTAAGATATTAATATTTTCTTTTTAAGGTAAAGTGAGAAGCAATATAGAGTGAGAAAAGCCAGAGAAGAAAAGTTGCAAAGACTTTTTCAGAGACTCAAAGTAAACATGGTATAATAAAATGATACTGAGCACAAGCAAATAGACAATGTGCACTTGTCTATAGTAATGGGACACCTTAGGATCTAATTCTTCAATCCAAAGAAAAAGAATCTGTTTTCTCTTAATGCATTTAGGAGTAAGACACAATAATCATAGTAATTCTTAATATAGAGTAGAAAAATGGGAAGGATTACCATGATAGGAAAAACATTTGCTCTGTCAGCATTCAGAGGAAATGCTCCCGGGAAGATGCAGTATTGGGATTCTAATCCACAGCAGACACCACCCACAAGTGCCTGTGCCTTCACACAAACCCCAGTCCATAAGTGCAGCTGCCCACTCTGCACGAGAGGTGTGAGCATGGCCAGAACCATCTCAGGGTGCAGACTTCAGCCAGAAGAGGTGGATGTCCCACCGACAGAGGATGTGGAAGACACACCAAACTGTGGAGAAGTATCTGCATGTTCAGCTTCAGCTTGTGTGTGGTTAAAATGATTACTTTGGCTTGTCTCAAGAGCCAGAGAAGAGATGTCAACTCTGTTATGTTTACCTCTTCAGTATCTGACAAAATAAATTTAATTCTTAATTCCACTGTACCCTACAAACAGCTAACCTTGGAAAATTCCCCAGACAAAACAAGGTAGAGCTGCCCACTTCAACCTACCACCTTCTGCAATGCATGCAATGCTGCATCTGTTAAATACCTCATCCAGATTGATAAAAAAAATAAAAAATTGAGACAGCATGAGTGTAAACATATTCCCATAACACATGAAGTAGGGACAAGTGGACAAGTACTTGACTATATGAGTTTCACAGCTCACTGGGTGTCATTCCAAAAAGCATCTGTCACTGCTACTGGCAATAAATTTTGAAAACAACTGTATTTTCCTTCTCAGTTTAACAGGATTGCACAGCTGCAGACAAACTACCTAAGCCGAGAGACCCAGGAAGTGTGCGCCTTACCTCTCCAGATCTTGTCCCTGGCTATATTATCAGTGACAGGAGTGACAATGTTGCTAAGATGGTGTTAGACAACACATTCACACACAGATCTGACTTGTCAAGTCAGTACTTTCTCCCTGAACTTTTACACAGTTCTGTTAAGAGTAATTTCTTCTTTTCTTTTTTTTTTTTTTTTTTTATACTAGACACATTTCACTTGAGGTTTGTAAACTTCTACACATTTCAGTAATTCCAGAAGAGCAAGTACAGGATTAGAAGATATATTGTGTCTTGCAAAAAAAACAGAAACCACTTGCTGCCTCCATGCTGAGATGTAGGTACAGGAGAGATGTTTATAGCAGCTAAAAGTCAAAGAGGAGGGGGAGGAGGGCAAAGACAGAGGCCTCCTATACCACTGGGAATTTGGCTGCAATAGCATTGGGATTTACTCTTACCTGCATATAATTCTTGGATGTGAGAAACTATTGCACTGAGGGCCATATTAATGCATAGCAAGACAGAATCCCATAATATAAAGAATGGAAATTTTAAAAGAAAAAGGATGAGGAAACAAGACAGTGAAGTAAGTTAATTAGCTTGAGTTCAGTGGTTAGAAACAAAAGCTACATTTCTGTTCTCTTTCATTCTTCTGAAATAGGTCATTCTCCCACACAGGCCTGTTTGAAGGCTGTCACTGAACTGTGATAAGGAGCTGTCCCTTAGCCAAAAAGGGAACCCCAGCTGTGCCATATGGAGTCCCAGTGAACCCATTTCCATTCTAATAAAGGAAAACTAGAATTTAGCCATAGAAAAAATTATTGATTTAAGCTGTTTTAGTCTACTATAAAAACCAGAATATAAAACATTTATATTAATTTAAATAGCACCTGAGTTTACCCTCATCAGTGTACCTGCAAAATTATTGCTGAGAAAAAAATCAAGATGGGTTGCTGTTTTTCATAAGAAAAGATCCAATTAAATTTGTACATTTTTATCCTGAAGACCCACTGTCTCATGCAGAAATGTAGGGAGTGTTGCACTCCTATCACCTGCTTTGGAGGACAACACACAGGGCTGCTGGACAAGGAGGGGGCTTAGGCAGTAACCTCAGTATAGGTTTGTCCAAAATTGAAGGGACAACCCAGGCAAGGCGTCCTGTGGCCCTGTTAACACATATATACCTGTAACTGTCCAAACACACTAATCTATTTTTGCAGTTCTCAGCTCTGGGATGTTTTAGCTCCAAATGTACAGAGATCTACTTTGATGCCTTTGAGTGAGAAGAAATAAAGGAATTGAAGAGTTAAAGGCAGCAGCGTGATGGCTTGGGTTGATTCCTGCTCAACAGCCCACACTTTCTTGTTGCAAACACTGTTGGTAGGTGACACAGTTAAGGGCTGGGTTGTGGCAGTCCAAGGGCTGTGAAACTGCCCCCACACTTGCACACATCTCTGTTTAAAAGATTTGTTTTCGTTGCTAATGTTTCTCCTCTTACCCACAGTGCATTCTGGCTGATCCTGATTTCGGGCCCAGCTGGGAATTCAAACACCTACTTGAGCATATCTTCCCAACCACTGTTGTAGTAACATCAGTTTCTACCCTAAAAATAGGAAAAATATAAAACTTGAGTCATCTCTCTATCCTATGAGCCAGAGGCATGTCCCTTCTTAATACAGAACAGAAAATATACTTGGTTTTGTTCATCACTCTTCTAGGCTGTGAGGCATTATTGCCCATTTAATATATGTGTATGTTAAAACTAGATCATGTATTGGAAATCACAAAGTTTTTTTTTCCTAGCAGCTGTATAGCAAGTTAACACTTGAGTTTTTCTGAGAGACTGTCTGCATTTATTAGTGGTCTTTGGCTAAATTGTGACAGAAAAACTAGGTTAAAAAAGAACAACCTCTGCAGAAATGAAAACAATGTTTGCAATAATTGCCTAATGATGTTATTTTCTGCTTCTGTGCTAGGAATTGTAGCTTGGGTTATACAAAAGCTTTACAGGGGGGTAGTAAATTGTCATTCTCTCTATGGATTTACAATATCAATCTTGGTAATTTGTTAGTTACAGTGTATGTAATGTGATATTATTGCTCATGTTACACAAGAGGATTACACGGCTTACTAAATAAAGCAGTGGTCTTTCCATTAGGGACCGTACTTCCTTCCAGACTGATGCCAAGACAAGTGAAATTAGATTGGTGATCTCAGCCCCAGGACCATCTCTGGTGAGTATAGGCTGAGATCCCCAAAAGACTGAATGCACAGAGCCAATCACTCACCTCTCTCATCTTGCTCCTAACACCTGGATTCCAGATTGTTACATTCTGTATTCATCAGCTGTTGAAACACATTGACATGTGGTTTTCCAGTGCAAGATTTACCTTGTCTCAGATTTGTAGCTATGCTCCTGTTAGTTTATTAACAGAATTCTATTCAGATTGTATAGTCTGTTTGACAGGCTTCAATGTTTTGCAGTTTGAAAATCCATCCCTATTTCATCTCTGACTTTCAAGGTAGGAAGAAGATACTGTTATTACTGTGTTGGATGTTTGATGCAAATCAATGAATAAAAAAGAAGAAAGAGCTACAAAAATCTGTGGGTTTGAGTCCAACTTTATTCCTTACAACATTTTACTCTTAAAGTTCTTTCTGTGATATTCTGCTGATCAATCTAAAATGCTTTTACTTTCTTTTTAATTTCACATATTTAATTTCACTTCTCACATATTAAATCCTTTTCCTCTGTCCATAAAGTTTGTCCTTTTTTTTTTTGCACTTATGTGTCTATAGTTGTCTCACCTCTCCTCCTTGTGATTAATTGTAACTGCTTTCTGAGCTCTGGCTAGCATTTCAATATATTTCAGGGGGAGTGAGTCCTACAACTGAAAATATCCCAAACACAGCTGATTGAAAGAGAATGGGATCTTAACCACCTAGAATACAATTTTTAATGATTATCTTTATTATTTTCCTCATTCTAAAACTTTTAACTAAATTTTGTATTGATTGAAAAAGTTGTACCAACAGCTTTAAACCTGCCAGTCTCAGTTTATCTGCATAAAGGGTAAAGCTCAGCATTGCTCTGTCAGTCTAGATTAGCCTTGATCACAAGGGACTTTATCTATGGCTAAAAGACCTGCATTTGAGTGAACTCAGCCTGGCCATGGACCCCTTAGCACTGGTAACTTGTGATAACTCTCAGGCATCTACCAGTCCTTTGCATAGCAAACTCAGGAAATTAATAGTGCTCAGATTTTTCAAAAATACTTAGATACTGAAAGATGTGGGGCATATTTAGAGTAAGGGCTGACCTTAAGGTCACTCTAAATCACAAACCCACCACTTGTTCATACTGCCAGCCTCTTAGACTGACTCCCAGCACTAAGCCTGCATAAGCCTGAGACCCTGGTGTGGTTCCTGTGCTGAGGCCAAACCCACTCCTGCTTCTATATCCTCTCCTCCCACTGTGGTGTGGTACATCCAAGCATTGGAAAAACATTACTAGCAGCCCCAGAAAATCCCTCTTCCCAATTTAGGACTCATCCCTTCTTTACCTCCTGGAAGCTTTTTGTGGGCCCAACCTGAAAAGGCAGATCAACAATCCATTCCCCATTTCAGCAGCTTTGCTTGCCTCAGACTGCTTGAGGATGCTCTTTGGTGAAAACTCTAAAATAAATGTGACCTAAAACCAAATAATAGAAATTTTGGTGGTGATTTGGTGCATTCATTAAAAAACAAAACTCAGCTCCATTCTGTGCAGCCTTTTTAAGTTCATATATATTTCTGGGGAATACTGCTCCATGACACAACCAAAATAGTAAACAAACAAACAAATAAATAACACATGGCCAAGTTATTTTAAGGCTCTACTGAGAGAGAGGCACAAGAGTACCACTTGCTTGAATAAGAGCTTTTTAGATGAGACAGCTGAATTATTGGGAATGGAGCTGTGACTGACAATTTGTTTTAAGTGGACAATAATGTCTTTTAATCACTAACTTCTGGTTACCACTGACCAAGACTATTTGAACAAATAACCTGGAGGCCCAAGTATCTGCATTCCATTACCAAGCTCCAAAAGCCACTTAATCACTTCACCACGAACACTGCAGCTGCCTTGCAGTGTGGCACAGACAGATCTAACCAGCAGTTTCAACAGCCTTGGTTTGGCTTTGTGCTTTGCAAAAACACAGGCATGATAATGGGCAAGAGATGGGCAATTTGTGAATGCTTTCTGCATTTTTTTTTTTTTCTGTTGCTGTGAGAAAAGAACAAGAACTCTCAGAGGCTGAGATCAGTGGAAGCAACCCCAGCCCATCGGGCAGAGGCAGTGGGGCTGGGTTGGGGCTCAGGGTGTGTGCTGGTTCATTGTGACTGCTGTCACCAGATCGTCCCTCCATACAGGTCAGGCCACAAGGGACAGAGTCCTGCATCTGGAAGGGAGCTGAGGAGCAGTTGGAGATCTGAGATTACAAAACAGAATTCCGAGACAAAGGAGATGATGAGGTCCTGGTGTTCTTCCACTTTTCTCCTGTCCCCACCTGGAGATTGTCTCCAGAAAGGGGCAGACCCAGCACAGGGCCAGCAGCTGTGGGTGTCTGCTCTGAGGGGCTTTTGGAGGGAACTCCAGCTGTGCCATTCAGAGTCCCACTGAATCCATCAGGCACAGCTCAGAGGCAGCAGAGGTAAACTCCACTTAGACACCACTGAGTCTATTGGTGACCCCAAATAAAACAAATGTCAGGGAGAGATGGGGGAGGATAGAAACCCACTCCCCAGAGATGTCAGCTGAGGTCTGACAGGAGCAATTTCCCACGGTTTATTGCAGACAGAGACCCCATGTGCCCATGTCAGACAGCAGGAAGAGGAGGAGCAAGGTCATCTTCCTAAAATCAGTTCTCTAAAAGGATTATTGCTTTTTGCAGAAGAGATGTGGGAGTGAGAGTGACAGGGCTTGCAAGTTCTGCTCTTTGAGATTTTACAAGGGAGCAATGAGCCAGTGTAACTACTGGGCTGAAGCTCACAACAGAACTTATAAATTCATTGTCAGTGCAGTTGACTCCATTCCCAGATTCTTAACTCTAGTTCAGTCTTTCCCCTCCATTCACAGGTACAAATGCCTCTGGCTTTGTGGAAATGACTAGAACAGAACTGACTTGCTACTTTTTACCCTAAGAAACTGTTGGTAGCCTACAGGTAGAAACCAAAAGCATGTCAGTTGAGATTTGGGTAAAATATAAGACTTGTACAGCATTAAGGAGGTTTAAGTGCTCAGATCTGCAAATTAGCCTGGTCTCTGTACTTTTCTTTCTTTACCAAAAAATCTGGAGTGAAACTTGCCATTCTGGGTTATCTCACCATCAATCATATGCACAAATGAGGCTTTGGGCACACACCTTCCAGGGTTTTTTCAAATGCTTTCAAAAATATGTGCAAAGAATGAGAGAGCAGGTACTGATAATTTAGAAATCCTTAGTAACAAACAGGGCTAATAAAGTCAGTTTAAATTAGTTGACGCAGCACAAAAATATGCCAGATTTTTGTTTTTTCTGTGGTGTATTGGTGATTAGTATCTTAGGAGAGGAAACATATGTTACAGTCCAGCCAGTATCATTTAAATAATGCTATGGTATTATCTTGACAATGAATGTTCAGGAAAGTTTGCTTACTGTGAAATTATCTACAACTTTGGGTTTTGATAATTGCTTAGTGAAAACTTCTGCACTATGAGATTGGGTTCCATTTTCAAGCAAATTGCAGCTCATAATCAAACACAAATTATAACACATGACTTGACAGAAGGTCTCTATGGGTTCCACCAGGATATAAAAAGGTGATGTCTCCAAGATGGCAAAAATGTTCTAACAGTGACAAAAAGATATGTCCAAAGGCTCTGTTTTTTGAGCACCACAGAAAATCAAATTACCAAGGCTAGGCAGGTGGGATGTGAAAATCTTTCCCTCCAACACACTTTCTCCTAAAGGCATCAGGAATCATTTTAGACCATGTATCTCAGGAGACTGACACAAAGTCCCTTTGAATCAAGAGGGAGATTTTTATTAATATCAGCAGGCATTTGTTGGGGAGCCAAAAGCCTGTGTGAATTAAATCAGTGAACCAGAAATGGAAGAAGATGGAGCCAGGCCCAGGGTGGACTTCAGGAAGCAACAGAGTGTGTTTCAGTCAAAGGAATGAAGTCAGAGCCCCAGCTTCAGTAACTCCCCCTCTGTAATCCCTTTGTAGGCTGCTGCAGATGGATATCCTAAGGGACTCAGCTTCTGGGGGTGAAAATAGCAGTTTCCCCATTCTAAAAAAACAATTACCACTCATCCCTGTTTCCTGTGTCAGTGGTTCTTCAGGCTTTGCCATGCTTTGCAGATATAAGTAAAGGCAAAAGTATCTGGAGTCCCAAGAGTGACAATTTTCATGTCACAGGCAGTCTCTTATGCTCTATTTCCACATAAAACACTGAAAAAATACTGATTTCTTTCTAATTTTCCAGAGGGAGCACAAGGAAGCAGGCCACAGCAACATAATCCTTCATAAAATTGGGCCAATAATAATATTTTTTAAAGTTTTGTCAATGGTTTGTTAATATCTCCTACAGAAAAAGACAGAATGACATGTCTCTCATGTCAAAGCCCCCAACAGCAATAAAACTAGCATGAAATACAGGGAGTTTTTAAGAGGGTGTTTTTTTTACCAACCTTCTTCCCTCTGCCCAGGAGATTCTTCTTCCTTCTTTCCCAGGAGATTGCAAAAAAAAAAAAAAAAAATGCACAAAGATATAGAATGAGAGGAGACCTCCAAGGTAATGCCCATCTCAGCTCTTTGCTCCATGACAGCTCCCACTTCACCAGGTGAGGTGGTGAGCTCCTCATTGCTCCCCAGCCTGCCTGAGGCACACATCCAAACACATCAGAGGATTTGGTGAGACCCCATCTCCTGTATTTGCATGGGATAGGCTGGACCAGGAAGCTCAGCACGAGACTGAAGGCTGGATGAGCATGGTGCTGTTCACTTACCCATCCACTATGGAGGGGTAGCCAGTTCCTGGGAGTCTGCAAGCTCCAAAAGGCAAAGACTCTCCAGAGTCAGGGACACTTCTTTTCTTGACCCCACAGAGAAACCAGGTGTAATGATGTCATCATGTATAAATGCTATAATAGGTGAACCTCAAAAGGTAAACCTGATTTGTGCTGAAGAGGTGGCAAGTGCTCTGAGAAGATTGTGGAGCTTTAAGCTGCTCTCAAAAATTACTACTGAATTTTCAATGTGAGGTTATTTTCAGAAACATAAATCAAATACATTTGACTAGATGGAGGTAGCAATATCAAGTGCATCCTCGTTTATATTAAAAAGCAATTGCTTTCCATAGTGGAAAAATTAAGAAAGCAAAATGTATTGTTTAAAACTACACTTGATTAGCTCAGACAGATCTTTACATGTGCCAATTTTTACATTTCACTCCTGAGATATCCATCTTTACTGGTAACATATTTTATGGCTTTATTAAAAACATCATGTTGTCTTATCCTACTTAACTGCAAATAATTCAAACAGAATGTTGGAAGAATTCCCTTGCAGCTTGTAAGAAAAAAAAATGTTATCTTTCCAAAATGGATGTTTTAGAGAAAATCCTAAATATTTCAGAAACTATTTCAATAATCAAGAGAAGTCTAACACACAGTGAAAATGTAATTTCTTAATACTTGTGGATCTTCACCAGACAAGTTGTTGTACAACAGCTTCCCCTTTTTCAGAGGGGCTCTCTGAAAAAGCTCTGGCATTAGAGTGCATTGAATGCCATCTGACTGTAGAGCCTACCCACAGAGGCAACTCTCAAGACTACAAAGCAGCAGAGAAGTTCAATTCCAATCCAAATATTTTCCCTTTCAGGCAAGGCATGTTAGTTTTTTTACTAACATAAATAAATAAAAAGCAAATATTTCTGTGAAAGAAATCTCACATCATCAGAATTAGAGTTGCATAAATGATTGGATCTTTTGGTGCAGTCAAATGAAAATACTAATAGGAATAAAAATAACAATTAATTTTCAGTCTCAATAAGTTTATTTACTAACCTGCTTGTCACACTTATTTTTAGAAGATCAAACCACAAAACATCAAAATTTCCTATTAATTGAAAACCTTGGGTGTTGACCTGCTCCATCCATGACACAGCTGCCACAGCCTGTGCTATTCTTAATAAAGCTCAAAAGAGGCAATCACCAAACCAGGATAATTTTAAATACTGCTGTTGAAAACACCTTTCAGTTCAACTCTGAAACTCTGAGATGTGAGTGCTGTGGTTAATTTCAAGTTTACTGATTGGGAAAGAACTTCTAAATCATGCCATTCATAAGAAATAAAAATCTACTTGAAATGAGTCCAAGACAAATGTTTTTCATATACAGGCTCAAATCTAGATTTTGAAATCATGCAAGACTGTTAAGTCCAATCAGTTATTCCTTTCTCACAAACTCCATTTTCAAGCATAGTTTCGTTTCATTTTATAAGTCTCCCAACACTCAATGATATTTCTCTCTAAATATATGTTTAGGTCAAATGAAGACAAGTATGGCATTTGTAAGTCCATTCAAGATCAACTATACAAAATAATTAACATACAATGAACACATGCAATCACAAAGCTGAAGGTTCAGACCCCATTAAACAGATCACTCTTCATACTTACAGGAGCCCCTGTTAACTTGTACAGGATATCTGAATTTTTCTCTATCTGGTCCTCACAACATTGGCTGGGGGTTTTGTATGTGTTTGGGAAGTTAATCAGCCTTTTGTGGCAGTAACTCTAAAGTAAAGTGTACCCTGGTGTTCCGGGAATGTCCTGTTTTCTTTTGAGGGGGGGCTGCCAAGGTACTGCTTTACCACCATGTGCCTTTTATAACCACTCACTATTATCAGCTTCTCAGTTTCATCTCTTGGATCAGCAGCAATTTCTGAAAAGTATTTATTGTCATTGCTGGCCCAGCAAAGGGCTGCCACAGCACATTGGATTGCACCAGCACACAGGCCCACTGGAGTAGCAAGATGCTCGTCCCTCCCCAGCCTTCTGCACCCCAGAGAGGGCATTGCTGGTGGTGCATGGCTGGGTCACCCAAAGAGGAGTAGGAAAGGTGGAATACAACTTTCCATGTCTTGTGTAATTCCATCTGCTGCCACGGACGGTGTCCTTCCTGCAACAGTAATGCCCAAGGGCACATAAATTGCTGTTGTACTGCACTGGGCTGCAGCAGACACCAGGTAGGCTGGCAATATTTGTCCCAGAGAAGGTTGATTTCATCCCCTTGTAAAAAAAATTGAAATCTTCTTCTCTCTACGAAAAAAAGAGCACAGGAGCAGACCAGAAGGACCCTGCATACTCTGTACCAGGCTGGGGAAACTTTTTCTGCCACAGCTGCAGAGAGGACAGCTGAGAACCCACTCACAAGTGCCAGCAGAGAGAGCTGGAGTTGGTTTGGGTGAACAGGATGCAGTCTGGGTTACATTTACTGAGACCTGGGGCAACCTCTTCAGCTGCTTGGAGGCTGGTGGCTCTGGGGAGCACCTGCCCCAAGAGCCATGCTTGTGTGCTCATCTTCTCCATATCTGCACTGTTCACTGTGCCAGAAATTGCCCTTCTCCCATCATCTCTTCACTGCCCGTGCCTGGGACACAGGCTGAATTAGTAAGGGCATAGCTCCACTCCCATTGGGAATCTCACCTATCAGCAGCAAGCAAGACAAATGATGATTTTGCACTTGCAGCCAATTGTTCCATTGGGCAGATTTCTAAGTGAAATCAGAGCCTTAGATAGGGGCATCTCAAGGCCATTGCATGGACTGTTCTAAAACTGAGAAAAATCTTAGGGTTGAGAGACCTCACCAGCTCCCCTCTACCTGAGTGAGTTCCGCGCTACACTCCAAGGTTGTCCTTCCAAGGTCATCCCTCTGTCTTTATCCTTCCCAACATGACCTGTGGTACAGAAGACTTTAACAGGCAAAGAGAAACTTTTTACATTTCCAAGAGCTCCTGCACACAGCACATCAAAGAAGGTGAAAACCTCTTTGTCTCACTGTTTCAGACTGATGACTGTCACCACAGTGTGTTCTCCGTGTAGAATCAATTAGTAATAGCCAGTCTCTGGTGACTCTGCAGAGGCGGCCTTTCTTCCTCTTCTGAAACGCCATCAAGGTTTTCTCATCAAAGGATTATGCCTATGACAAGAAAGCAAAGTAATTTAATATAAGCTGAAAGGGAAATGGAAAACTCCCCCTCCTAAGGCTAAAGCAGGGACTGCTGTATCTGGAAACACCACTATAATTTCCAAAATGATTTCTCACCTCTGCCTCAAAAAAAAACAAACCAAACAAAACCCAACCAAGAAAACTCCCGAACCCTTTAAAAACAGCCTTTCCAGAGCATGCGAGTTTAAGGGGGTAAATTGGCATAGGTCAACCCCATGCCCACTAACATAGGTCATTCCCTATTTCAGATACAGTTTAGTTATTTGTCCTGTATGGAAAGATGAAAACCACAGCAGACAGAAGCAAAGCTTTCAAACCCTGCTTAGACTCTTCCTAGACCCTCTTTTCAGTTGTTATAAATAAGAAGACAATGGATCTGTGTAGTTTACAGCAGTGAGTTTCTGGCCCACTGAATCTAAAACAGGAAACAGGTTTATAAGATAAATGGCCACAAATTTCCTATTACTTGGTACATTTTTTAACATATGCATTCTTTGGGCAGCATACCACAAGTATAAGGTTCTGTCACAAATATTTAGTGAAGCAAACTTTTAAAAATATAATTAGTGGATGACCGTGGGCTCTTTGGTATGTGTCCATTCTTTCAATTAGTCTGACTGATGGCTGTGTCCTTTTTTCTTTTTATTTCCCCCTTTTGCGGTCATATATATTCTATTTACCAAACTTGTTTGTGAGAGTTGGAGGAAAGGTACTGCCTGTGCTTTCCTCACACAGAGCAGATTCCAGAGACATTTTAGTACAATTCAGAAAGAGAGCTTGGCAAGCCTTCCCTGTCACGGTAATTCACATAGGCTTAAGGCTACCACTCAGACAGAAAGAGAAAACAAATATGAGTGGAGGAACAATTTTCCTAATTGTTTACACTTTCTGTGAGAACTTATTCATGAAGTTTGTGGCACTTCTTTTTGACAGGCTCTTACAGAATAAAGTAAAGAAAACAGACGTGGTGGTTGTTTCCAGCTGGGTACTGTTTTCTCATTTTGCCCATAGCTTGAGAGACAAAAGAATCTCCCTCTGCTTTCTTTTCTGACCCTGCATGTCATGGAGTTTTAAGGCGACAAAAAGAACAATTAGAACAAAACAAAACCAAGTAGTAAATAATCAGCATAAAAAATCTACCCATCAAAGAAGGAGAAACAAAGCAAAGCGAGCAAGAGGAAACCAGGTAAGAGGTTGCTTTGGCCCTATCAGACAGAATAACAGACAGAGCACTCCCATCCCACATGGCACCACAACCCTCTGGGACATAATTTCACTGGGCAAAATGCCAAATCAGGTTTTAAATGATTTATTTTTCTGAAGTACTCTGTATCAGGCTTTTTTTTTTTTGTTTCCCTTCTTTTTTATGAGGAGAAAAAATTGCCAATAATTTGAATTTAAAAGAGAAAATTCAAATTCACCAAAATCTGAGTGTTTTTAGATCTGGATTATCTGGATTCCAAAGGAATCCAAAACTTGTATAAATCCTGAATTGAACTTAATTGAGACTTTAAAGAGTTATCTTCTCCTCTGTAACAAGTGGCTCCAGATGAAAGCACCAAATTGTCACCGAGGAATTTCTCTCCCCATTATTTCCACCTTAACTATAAGCAGAAAATACCAGAAAAACTTAACTAAACAGTCTGAGAAAATAAATATTTTAAATTTTTAATTTCACTTTGTTCTTTTACTCTTGCTCACATCCACATCAAAATAACTCTGGAGAGTGAAGAGTGCTTTCCCAGTGTGTTCCCAGAGGGATGATTGAGTTGCCTACGGTACGGGCAAATTTTCTTGGACAAGAGACACAATTTCCTTTGCAGCCTCTACAGAACTACAAAAATGCTCTGCTGGATGCAGGAGCCACCAGCCTTATTGGCTTTCCACTCCAGGAATAGGATGTATTCCTTCCATCAAAAGTTTATGTAAAAAATAATAAAACAGCACAAAAATCACTTAATACAGCAGATATAAAACAGTCCCAGGTAGCTGGGTAAAAATTTGAATAAAGCAGACCTGATTTAGCATCTGTGGGATTTGTAGAAGTAATCAGTCCTTAGGAAATGTATGACTTAGAAGGGAATTAAGGCCTAGTGTAAGGGATGATCCTTCTTCAGGAATGCTGCAGAAACAAGGAAATGGAGGTGAAAAAAAAAATGAACAAAAGGGGTTAGAAGACAGGCTCCATTTGAAGGCAATATGTTATTCCCATCAAACTGTTTTCACTCTGAGTTTTCATACTTGAGAGGTTGGATAAGCCTTGGACAAGCCTCTGACCTTTTAAATGCTTAGTTGAATCTGGAATTCTAAACCTTTTGAAGCTATCCCATCATAAACACTAACACACAAACAGATTCCACATAAATATTAAATTCAAAAGACATAATTTACAAAAATGACAGTGTGCCAAAGAACACTACTGAACCTGTGTAAAGATGTGTTTTTACATGTACCACACACTGAAAAATAGCTAGATTAGCTCAAGGCTGCTTTAAAAAGTGTTTCATTATAGCCAGCATTGCTTCAGTGGGTCCCCACAGATACTTAGGTTGTAGTGTGCAAAACTCAGCTGTTTCACTTTGCATCTGATTGCATCAGTATCTCCTTCATCCTGAGATGATAGCCTGAACAAATCAGCAGAAATTCCCTGAAGTCTGGCTATTAATATTTACTATTTGACTGGGTTGGAAGAGCTATGCTGTTTTTGTGACAGATTCATTACAAGAAAATAATTTGATTCAGATTATATATATTGTTGTATTACAGTTCTTCTAAAAGGACTACAGGAGTTCAAGGTTACTTACTAGATCCATATGTAAGATTCATAAGGCTTCTCATTTTTCAGGATATCAGCATACTTGTAAATTACATCTCTTCAAACCACTTAAAACTTCCCTGTTCCCTGGAAGCACCAGTGAATACAATTTTCCGGGTACACCTTAGTTGAAAAGCAGGAACAATAACTGCTTTTATCATTCAACAGAAAGATGCAGGCCACGTTTTCCATGTGGTCCCATTCTAGCAGTCTCACCAGGAAAACCAACAGGCTGGTGTTTACAGTGGCCTATTTATGCACATCTTTAAGTTCAAGCACTGCACACAGATTTCTGCCACCGAGAATCAGTCACATTGTTGACACTCACCCATCTACATTCAAGACATTCTTCAACAGCCACCAGTCAGCCACTTGGAAATGCAGCTCAAGGAACTACAGTGATTTGGGTAGCAGAAATAATGCGGTTACTGGGAGAAAGTTTGTGGAAATGTATTGGCAAGATTAGTGGAAGAGCATTTCCTATAATTTGCTGACCACCAAATTAAAGATGTTGCTAGAGCTGACTTGTAGTCTGTTTGCAGCTCTTTGTACATGGAGAGCTCAAAAAAACTGGGCACTCAGCGGCAGTGTGTCTTTTTCCTAGAAAAGTATGGTTGAATGAATAAGATTAATGAAATTCAGAAACATACTTTCCAGAACAACTATAACTACCCCATCTGTGCCTCTGCAGTATTCAAAAATACTTCTGATGTTCTTGAGCCTTTTGACAGTATATCTGAGCAAGTCATTTGTAGCAACCATAGCATACATTTTATTTTTAAAAGTTTCAGTTGTACAGTATTCAAATGATCCAGCTTGTCTTCTGTTTGTTTGAAGGCAAAGAACTATAGTTGATTTCACCTTGAAACAAGCTAATAGGATTTTAGTTAAATAAACATGATTTCTAAGCATATCTTTTTCTTAATTTTCTGAATAAACCAGGGCTCACATGCTGGATTAATGCATGACACAATTCAAATTTGGCATCTTTCTCTCTGACATCATAACAAAAAAATGTGGCTTCTTATGGGGAACCCATACAGCCCATAGAACTGGAATTTCTTTCAAGAAAGTGTCAATATATTAATTTGTCTGAGATACCTGCCAGAACGCTATCCATATTTTTCTCCAACCCAACTCCTGCTTCAAGGGCACAAAGGGTAACTTGGGGGTGTTGCTCTTATTTCCTCCTTCCCAATCTATGCTCTATCCTTGGGCTCTTTCACCAAGTGGTTGTAGATGCCAAAACGACGCAAGTCAGAGCAAAGTCACAAGTGCTCAGTGGTAGCAAGAATAAGCCACAAGGGGAAAGGGACCCAAGGAATGTCTTTGTTAGGGCAGCCATTAAGCAAGGCTCCTCTCAAGCACGTGTGTACTGCAAACACATATGAGGCTCCAGACTTCAGTAAATGGTTGAACAAGTTTACTGACATGACTCATTCCACTGCTATGTCTAAACCGAATCAATTTGAGCTGCTCAGCTTTGATGAATGTTAAGGTCATAGCAACCATAAAAAATAAGAAAGGCACCTGAAAACATTAACAACATGGGAAAAATATGGGGTTTAGCTGAAAATAAACAGAAGAAATTTCAAAACAAAGAGCAAGTTTATTTGTTCTTTCCCAGAAAGATTGCCTTCTCTCATAAAAGGATCTTGTTATTAAAGTTCCTTCGCTGCCCCAGCAACGGTATCGTGGTTCTGTAACACTGTTAGTCTGGTCAAAGGCTGTGTGGGCCACAGAACCAGGGCAATGACAGTGTTTATGAGAGCTGGAAGCAAGATGAGGATGAGAAAGATGAGGAGAGACAATACTAGTCATCTACAAAATAAAGAGCTAGGCAAGAGGGCAAAATTGCTGAAGGGTAGATAGAGCTAGTAGTGCAGAAACACCGTCAATTTCTTTTTGAGAAAAGGGAAGAGAAAATTGCACATGCTCAAAGAAAAGTCCTTGAAAGTACCTGACAGCCAACTTTGACTGAAGGGGAAATAGAAATTAATTTGGAGCAACTTAGATCCAGAAAAGTCTTTTTCTGTTAACCCATTTTGTTTAGTAAATTCCCTTCAAAGTGCTTTTCCTGATAAGGAATTTTAGGGTCCAATCTCACAGGAACTTGTAGGACTAGTATTTTATCTAGTGGACTCTGCTGTTGAGCATTTGAGCTTCCTGAAGCCATAGTAACTGGAAACACTGAAGTACACCTATGTCTACACTTTATATATTCTCCTATTCTTAGTTGGAAGCCACTGCTCAAGTTCTACACAGGAGGTCACAATTTGGGCATCAAATACAATATTTTCCATCCACCAGCTAGAACCTAACAAACATTGCCTTAAATAAATTTGTGCCCATGCCAGATTCAAAATTAACTTCCCAAGCCAAGCTAGGGTTGATGGGATGGGGCCAAGGGGCCCACAACTCTGCTGTTGAGCTAATGGAGCAGTCTCAAGCTGCCAATCCAACAAGGGAGACTCTTTTATTTAACATATACATTACACAACGTGTGCAATATTTTCCACATTCAATGAGAAGACTTTATTTATAAGCTGCCTGTGTTGAAATGGTCTCTTATTACAAGGAAGCAGCAAGCCAGGTTGAGCCTGGAAATGAACTCTCATTTTCTCCTTCACTGCAACTTTCAGTGACATTTTGCTCATTCACTCCAAAAATATTTTACAGATGGTTTTGGACATTTACTGGATATATAGGCCCTAGAATAATGACTTACATTCCAATATCTTTTCATCTTGTTCAGCATTCATTATTTACCAGAACAAGTTTAAGGAATTGCGTGTACCTCCAGGAGTAGCACCTATGGTGAAGATATACAGATTCATTTTCAGCCAGAAAAGTGTCTTTTGTCTTCATCAACAGTTTCAAATGGATCGACATTTTGCAGAAAGGTTTCATATATAATTTTCAGTCTTTTCTACTAATGAAAAATTGAGTTAGATACTTCAAAGTTTGAAAGAACAGGCCAAGTCTTCCCAGCTATGCTGACTGCAATATGAATGAAACTTACACAAACAGTAAAAAAGATGTCCATAATTCTGTCTTCATTCGTGGGCCTGGGATACTTTCTCTGAAAATCCCTAGGTCTAGATTCACCTCTGATGTCAGTCAAATTTCGCATTACACAGGAAACCAGTCAACATCAAAAAGAAGTCAATGCATGTATGAAGTTCTGGTAATGCTGGGCAATAATAATTAATTATGTAAGCCTTTGGGATATCCTGCAAATGTATATCTAATCAAAATGGCTATTCAATTTCTAGATCCTTGATTTCTTGTCAAGTGCTTTTGCTACAACTAAGACATTCAACAGGTGGTCTTGGGTAACAAATCTCAAAAAAATTTTCTGAATTTTGAATCCTGGTTCCACAGAGGCATCATCTCCCAGCTTTAAATTGAATATATATTCCTTACTGAGAAACATATTTTCTAATCTCAGTATGTTCTCTCTACTTCCTATTGTTGGACTTAAATTACTTCTCCCTTGGAGAGTACTCATAGAACCAAGAACCACTGGTGGCTGGAAAAACCCATTTTGGATATTTGTCATTACTCACGTGCTCTCCAAGGAATTAATGGTGTGATTACATAAACCAGTGCACTGTCCTGAGGAAATAACAGAGATCTCTCCAAACAAACCAGTTGTGCTGCAGGCAACATGACTAATTCAGGCTGATAGCTCTAATTCAAGCTCTGGTACAACCTTTTCCACTCCAGGAGAGACCAGATTCCACTCCATTGTTGCAACAGATGTTTATTTAACAGAGGATGTACATTAACCTCAGCAACTGGTACATAATTATTCAAATGATCTATAAATTAGCACTTTGTTTAACTGCTCTCTCTCTCTGATCAGGGAACAGAGACTAATTAGGAAAGAGGAACAATTAGTAACCAAGGACACTTTTGAAACAGGTCTAGAGAGGAAAGAATCTCTTGTCTACATCAAAAAAAGTCACATTGTAGGCACTTAAAGTTAGAAGAGTGTCAGGGGAGTTTTAAAATGAAAGGCTGTGGAAAATGCACAAAGATGGGAATGACTCATCCTCTCCTGGGACAGCAATAAAAGCTCTCTATCCTTTAAAAAAAACATAATTTAGGTCTGATATCATTAAAATTCTAATAGGAAACAAAGACTTTTCAATAACATTTCAATAATAAAGTTCCATTTATGCAAAATAGACAAGAAGACCATATATACTTCTTTCCATGCAGAAGTCTAACAGTGCAAGAACTGACCTAGGCTGTCTGGGTTCAAACATTGACATCACGGAGCTTAGGGTCTCTTAGTTCTTGAGAAGAGACAGGATGACAGCAATATCAATCTGTCAGTGGAGACAATGACTGTCTCAGTCTCAGTGAGACTAGAGCCAGTGGAGGGACAGAAAGCACAAAGGGGTGAGGCAACTTGATGGTCTCAGATACACAGAATCACAGAATCACTGGGTTGGAAGAGACCTTCAAGATCATTGAGTACAACCCATGCCCTAACACCTCAACTAGACCATGGCACCCAGTGTCACATCCAATCTTTTTATAAACACATCCAGGGATGGGGGCTTCACCACATCCCTGGGCAGACCATTCCAATGCTTTATCACCCGTTCCATAAAAAACTTTTCCTAATATCCAGCTTATATTTCCTTTGACACAGCTTGAGACTGTGTCCTCTGTTTCTGTCAGCTGCTGCCTGGAGAAAGAGACCAATCCCCACCTGACTACAGCCACCTTTCAGGCAGTTGTAGAGTGATAAGGCCACGCCTGAGTCTCCTTTTCTCCAGGCTAAACATCCCCAGCTCTCTCTTCTTCTCATCTGCAGTTACTAAGTTCCCTCTCACATCCAACAAAAGTTAGTTTTACTCTTTCTTTTGCCATTAATATATCTGTAAAAACATTCTTTATCATCCTTCATAAAAGTTGCCAATTTAAGTTCAAACTGAGCTTGGGCTTCCCTAATTTTTTTCCTATGTTCCCTAGCAATCCCCTTTAATACTTTCTGAGAGACCTGACCTTCCTTCCAAAGATGATGCATCCTCTTTTTATTCCTATGTTCCTTCAAAACCTCCTTGCCCACCCAGGCTAGACATTTGCCTCGTCAACTTGTTAGCACACAGGGACAGTCTGCTCCTGCGCCCTCAAGATGCCGGTTTTGAAGCATGTCCACCTTTCTTGAAATCCTTTGTTTTCAAGGGTTGCTTCCCAAGGAGCTCTTTGAATAAATCTCCTAAACAGGCCAAAATCTGCCCTCCAGAAGTCCAATGTAAAAATCTTGTTGATGTTCCTCCTGATTTCACTAAATATTGAATATGAAATATCGAATACTAAATATTGAGAACTCTATATATAATTTCATGATCACTGTGCCCCAAGTGGCCTCCAACCACCACATCTCCACCAGCCCATCTCTATTTGCAAACAGCAGCTCCAATATAGTCCCTCCCCTGGTGGGCTCATTCACCAGCTGAGACAAAAAGTTGTCTCCCACACTCTCTAAAAACTTTCTGGACTGCCTCTTTTCTGCTGTATTAAGCTCCCAGCAGATGTCTGGGAGGTTAAAGACACCTACAAGAACAAGGGCTGGTGATCCTGAAACATTCTCTACCTGCTCATAGGATAAGTTGTCCACTTCTTCCTCCTGGTTGAGTGGACAAAAACAGACTCCCAGTAGGATCTCAGCCTTGTTGGCCTTCCCCTTAATTCTTACTCATATGCATTAAACTCCATCGTCGCTAGTTTCAATACCTATGGCAACAAAAGCCTCCCTAATATAGGGGGGATATCAATAAAATACTCCCTCCACCTCTTCTCCCTGTCCTGTCTCTTCTGAAGAGCTTGTAGCCATCCAGTGCAGTGCTCCAGCTGTGTGAGTTGTTCCACCATGTTTCTGTGATGGTGACAACATCATGGCTCTGCTGCTGTACCACAGCCTCCATCTCTTCTTGTTTGTTACCCATACATACATTGGTATGCGTGAATCTCAGTTGGGCTACTGATTTCACCCCTAACTCAGGCTTGCCACCCTTGGCCCTGCTTTCAGACAGCCCAGCTGCATCCCCTTCTCCCTTCAAACCTGGTTTAAAGCTTCTCAATGAGTTCTGACAGTTCATGAGCTAGAAATCTTCTACCCTTAACAGATACAGCCCATCCAGTTCCAGCAGCCAGGTGCCATAAAAGTTGCTCCATGATCAAAGAACCCCAAATTCTGCTGATGACACCAACTCTTGAGCCACTTGCTGACAATGTGGGCTCTCCTGTTCCATTCATCGTTTTCCTCTGCCACCAAAGGGCACTACCTCTGCTCCTCTCCTATCAACCACTTGACCCAGTGCCCTAAAGTCCCTTTTAATTGCCCTGATACTCCTCTTTTCAATCTCATCACTGCCAGCCTGGAGTATCAGCAGTGGGTAATAATCTCAGGGGCTGAATCAACCCAGGGAGTCTCCCAGTGATATCCCATACCCAGGCCCCAGGGAGGCAGCACACCTCCCTGTGGAATGGGTCTGGTCGACCGACATATGGGATCCTCCTCAGAAGGGAGACACCCGCTACAACTCCTTTTCTTTTTGATGTTAGAGGTGGTGATTTGTCTGAGAGGTGAAGTATAAATGGGAGGCTCACTGGGCAGATCATTTGCTTCTACACCATCTGGCTGACTCTCTGGATCCAGGGCTTCATACCTATTCTGAAGTGGCATCTGGGTAGGTAATGGGGGTCAGGAGAAATGTTTATTGCCTCCCTGAGTAGAGATCCATTTCCACTCTCCTTCATCTACCAGTTGTCCTCCTGTTGCCTGACAGTGGGAGGCCTGGGAATCCCCTGACTCCTGGTGGGCCCCCCTCAAGGATGGAAGGGCTGAACTCTACCAGCCTATTTCCCTTTCACTTTCCCTAATACTCCTTAGTCTTTCAACTTCCTCCCTAAGCTCAGCCAGCAGCAAAGGTAGGCCATTCACCGGCTCACACCTCAGGCAGGCTTCTCCTGCAACAGTCCCTGGTACCACTGATGGGCTCAAACACTCCACACAGGAATGGGTCTCAACAGATGCGATCTTTTCGGAGGGTTCCATTCAGCTACATACACTTATTACTAACTGCAGTTTTTGATCTTGTAAAAACCATTACTAACCAAAAAACCCCATATCAACCAACTAGCAGAAGCACAACAAACAACAAACTAAAAACCCCACTTGCAGGAGGAAACCTACAGCCCTTCCTGCCTGCTCCTGTTTGCCACGCTCCCTGTTTTAATCACCCTGCTGCTGGCAGGAGGAAAGCCCCACCTGCGCCCGCTTGGCTAACGAGAACCGAGTGCTGGACCAGTGCTGTTTCCCACAATGACTGTATTCTTGAAGCAACTGGTCAGAGAATATCCCCCTGCCCCCCAAAAAATAAAAAAAAACCCTGTTGGTTGATAGATTTCTCAAGCCAGAAGAGATTCAAAATCTTACCTTTGAAACCCTTGACCATGATGTATTCACAATCTACTTGGGGGACCTAAGATATCAAACCTGAAAACCTCAACTGGGAACAATTAAAAGATGAATTAAACAGAAAGAAGTAAAAAGAACTAATAATATTACTAACAAGTGGTACAGAGGTGTTTTGGTAAAAATACAGGGCTGAGTGCAAATTTTGAAGATTGTGAGATTGAAAAACCATAGAGCTAAGCATGAGATAGAGGAATAATAGAAACAAATATTCCTCTAATAGAGGAATATTAGAAACAAGAATGCATGCTTCAAAACATGCAGTTTGTACACAATGGAGAAAACCATTACATAGTTAAATTAAGGCATGTCAAAAGTAAAACCAAACTAAAGAAAGGACAAGTGTGACTGAGAAAGAACTTTCTGAAGTAATAAAAAGGAAAAATAATAATATATTTCTAAAACATCACAAGCAGAAAGTCTGTCAGAGAGCCTTTAGTGTTGGTAGATAATCGCAGTCTAATAGGAGCACTTGCAGAAGTACAGTTAGGCAAAAAAACTAGTTACCTATGATTCATTATTAAGAAACTTACAGAGGATTCTTTTCAGAAAAATGAGTTGGAAGAACTGTCTCAAATTGAAAAGTCAGGAGAAAAGTTCTTAAAAGAGATCACTAAAACAGCAATAAATTGGCTGGAGCAGGTGACATTTGCCCAGGAGTCCTTAGGAAATTCATGTATTAAATTCTTAAGCTACTAGCTGGTATAATTTACAGTCTGAATATGTCAGTACCATAGCAAGGGAAGATGGCAAACATGACACTGCTTTAGAGAGCAGGCATTCAACGCCTCCAAGGATGAAAATTCCACAGCCTCTCTGTGAGTCATTCCAGTGTCCAGTGCTTGATCACTGTCACAGGACAAGAGGGTTTCCTTATGTTTAAATGGATTTTTCTGTGTTTCAGCTTGTGCCCATTGCTTCTTGTCCTCACTGGGCACACCTTCTTAACTTCCCCCCACACACATAAGAGCCCCTGAGCCTTTTCCAGGCTGAACAGTTCCAGCTCCCTCAGCCTCTCATCATATGTTGGGTGCCCCATTCAGCTTTGTGGCACTATTGGCCTCTCCTCTGACCAGGTTTCAGACTAAATTTTGCTGTCATGTTCCTGCAAGGGCACTTCAGTACATATCACGTGTGAATGATCTCTGGGTTTGCTTTATTCAGAACACAAGCCTCTGGCTGGATCCAGTACAGCTGGTTTTAGGTGTCTTCACTGCCCTGCCTGTTTTCCTTCCCTGCTATCATGCAGTCCCTCTCCTGGTCAAATGGGCATTTCCAGTACAAAGTACCCAATGTGCTGGAGCTTCCCACTTCCCTCAGTGCCAATATAGACGAATATAGCATGAACAAATTTACAAAAAAAAAGGCTTATAGATCTTTTTCTGAAACAGCTTTGAAAAGTTGGTGCTGCCTTCTGAAACACAATGCTACATTCCAACAGAGGAAACCAGGGGAGCTCAGCTGACAAAAGCAGAAAGGTCTAGTTGTGTTATATTTATTGCAGCCCACACAAGAGCAGCAAATAAAAGACACAGCAGAGTAATGGGGGACTATAACAGAACTTTGACTTACAGTGACATAGCTGGGAATTTTGTTCCCTGTTCTTAGACATGCCTCTCTTTGTACAACCTTCATTCAGACAGCAAAGGTTTCCAAAATGGTTTACAATTTTATAAGGACCCACTGAAGTAAGAACACGGACTAAATTATTTGCCACATCATGAAATGAAATTTTTTACACTCGGACAATAGGGAGTTTTAAATTCACACTGCACTTCAAGCATGAGTTATTTAAACTGGGAAAATCTTTTCAAAGTTCAGACAAAAAAAAATTGAGATTCATTATATATAATGCAAAAGCTACCAACTCATATACATGACATCAAGTCGTATATTACAGACATGAAGCTTTTCACATTTTACCGAATGTCATAAGGTTTGCAGTTCCCACATTGTGTTTCAGTATTTCTGCCAAAATTGCCAACAAAGAACGTGTCTTTAACTTCTCTGACCCTATTGTGTCAAAAACATCTCTCATGCACCCCATACTGTATCTTTTAGACCTACTTAGTGTTCATTTCTGAAATTTCAGAAATGCTCAATAGGAAAACCTCAGAACACACAATACAGCTTCTTTACATCTGGAACCATACATCAAAAATCATGGCTATGAAAAAATGTTCTGCATTTTTTTTCCTCACAAATTTAATGAAAGAACTACTAGTATTTCCACCAAAATAAGCTGGATATTGTAAATGGCTAAAAAAAAGAAGTAACTGAGCTGATAAAAAAGAAATTACTTTTACCATTTAACTCTTTGGCAGGCCTTAAATATCTACTAAGAAGAAAAGGCAGAGCTCATTAATTCTAATATTGAAATTGAAACTTCATATTGATTAGTGCATTATTCACTGCATAAAATTACTTTCGATTTGGATTCTGATTTACAGCCACCCTTAAATGTTTGTCTCCTAACTCATCAGGCATAGCTAAAAAGAAATTATTATTCCAAAGCAAGCATATAAGAGGTCAGTAACTATTGACCGTATCTGAACTCAACAAAATCAAAAGTGAAACAAGTGTGTCTCCCTCCTATTAATTAGTGCTGTGTATTCCTATTTTCTTTTACCAGCCTTATGGATGTTTGAAAAAGAGCTCTGATTATGGTCCAGAAAAGATGTTGGGTTTCCTTTAGGCAGACCCTTCCACTGTGATCCTCCAAAAACGTCATCTACTCCATAAAAGTATTTACCAACACAAAAGCGCCTTTGAGGAGGTAAATGCTTTCCTTTAACTCACAGAAGAGGCATGAATTGAGTCACAGGGGCAGAAGAATCTCTTCCACAGTTGAATTTAACAATAAAAAGGATGCTGAAGATGCATTGCTTGCAAAAGTTAACATGATGGAAATAGTTCTCTTTTATTATTGAGAACAACCTATCACTGACCACAGATGCACAGAAGAATAAAGGATCTGACATAGGAGCTGACACTCGTGTTTGTAATGCAAGCAGGTTGACTTTTGGTAAACTTCAACCAGTGACAGATAGCAAATGGCTGGGATTTACACTTTGGCAAAATATTGTCAATGCTAAGAGCAAAGCTCAGGAGTGTCATAAGTTACTCCCTAGAGATGCAAAGACTGTCAAGCAGATGATGGCCCAGTAATCTGTGTGCACTGAACTCTCCTGTCCAGAACCCCACCTCACTGCATCTGATTTCCTGCCTTGCCTCTGCAGCACAGCACCCTGTTGTGGAGGTAGGGTCACACTCCAGCAGCAGCACGTACTGTATTCTACTCTGTTTCATAAACAGGATATACGCAAATATTGAATTTCTGCACTATCAAAATAATATTATACACTTTAACTTGTTATAGCTCAAAAGCAAACCCCTGGCTGGTTCTGTGCACAGCTGGTGGACATCAAGCAGTGAGACTATTTAATCACTGACAGCGAATCAAATTCACACAAATTTTCAAGTGCAACATATTTGCACAACCTGTGTTTTAATTCCTGTTTACATAATAGCCGTAGCACTTAAGCTTGCTCATTAACAGAAAAAACTCAAACAAGGCACAAGGACAAATTTCCCACAAAGCTTTCTATTTCCTTTATCAGGTCACAGCTGCAGTTATACCAGGAGTGAAATTTGTTCTAGAGTCTGTTTCCTTGATAAATACTTGGGCATCCAGGTTTTATTGACTGAATCCTTGATGCTGCCAGGATTATCCTTTTTGCAGTTTTTCATCAAAACAATTAAAGACAACAGCTTCATAATGCATGGAAGATAACAGACAGATGAGCTCAACTCTTTGAGAAAGAGAGTGACCTCTCTACAAAGAATTCTTTAACTCCTCAGTAAAGAATAAACTTCCTGTGCTAGATGGTTTTCTAGCGTACAAATAAGCTTATTCTCTTTACCAACGGCCTTCACACTACCAATGAAAGCTGAACCAACTATTCCTTGGTGTTCAAGATGTCTGTGAGTCTTACATTATTTCCAGAAGTTTGGTTGAAGACCTATCATGAGCATGCAATTACAGGGAGTGTATCAAAACTCAAGCTTCTTTTTTGTTTGTTTGCTTGTTTTTTGTTGCTTTTTTAAGGTGTATTATAAAATAATTGTTATCCATAAGCCTATAACAAAGGCTGAAGGAAGCAGACAATTTTGGATGTCCAAAGCACATAGAGCTGCATAACCTTTCAAATTTAACACAGAAGCCAAGACTAGCTTGCCTTCCATTAGAAGGCTCTCTGTCCATGAGCTAAGGTCTGGTGATACACCAGGTTTTTAAAAATAAAGAAAAAAATCTACCCAGGATAAAAAAGGGATCATCACTCAATCAGCCCATGTATTCTCCCTGTAAATGAAGATGATTGTGTAAATTACTACGAACATCAGCAGGCAAAGAGAAGAAAAGTGGGATTCATCTGATACAGGACAGAAGCAGGATTCCCGGCCTCCAAAGGGATGTAAGATTTATTCACTATATATATTACTTTTTCTATTTCTATCTTACTATTGTAAAAGAAATTTGTTTATATTTTTCCTAGATACATATTTCTTACTGAAATTCACAAAGAACCAGGTGCCCCTCTGGTGCAGAACACCCTCCAAGACAATAGATATGGCCAGAGAAACTGCTGCTGCAGCTGAACTCTGCTGCTGGAAATCACCATGCATCTACCAGAGCTGGAATGATATTGTTTCCACAGTTTATTCTTTAGGTTAAAACATAGAGCTTAGTTATTTTCCCTCTCAGAGCAGGTATGATCTATCTATCTATCTATCTGTCTATCTATCTATCTATCTATAGTAAAATACAAATCAGGAAACTCAGCCTTCCTATCGATCGTATTATAATATCTGAATAATTCGTCCACTAGCTTTGAAAAGGAAGAATGTTCAATATGTTAGCAGATTATGGATTGTAGATGCAGGTTTATCCATGATGACTACAGGCTTGAAGAAAGAAAAGTAACAAAGTAAAACAAAGTAAACCAAGATTCATGCCCAACTCTGCTATGAACAGCCACAGTAGGTAAGACCAAAAGTCCATCCCAGTACCTCCACATACCCTTAAATAAAACTAGTAGACATAACAGGAGACTTCAAAACACAGGCAAGAACACAATGAAGCTTTGTCCAATTTACTACATTCTGGTGAAGTTTAGCGATTACCCAGTCTACTGGTGCATTTTTTTTTTTTTTCTGCAATACAACCTAGTTTCTTAGAGAGTCTTTGCCAAACACACCTTGGAAAATGCTTTTTCTGAAATCTGAGTTCAAATTGTTTAACCTCTTTACTCGGTCACCTAGATGGAGAGATAAGATTAAAATGTCTTTCTCTGTGAAGCATCTTTGAGATATTCCAGACCAAGTCTCCACATAAATGTACAGTATTAGATTATTAGTATAATTTTTGATAGGGCTTCTGTCTTTCATTTTATCCTGGAGTCAGTAAGCACAGTACTTCTCATATTCCACTATGTGGTTTGCTTTGTCAGACAAAACCTGATATCTACTTCCCTACTAATATCATCACAACGTCTGAATGAATTTTAAGAGCTTATGATATTTGGCAATGAGTGGGTTTGCTTTTGTTGTTGTTGGGTCAGAAAGCAGTGCATTTAATTTAAACGTTAGCACAAGATGGGATTTATCTGATCAAGAAATCATGCAATAATAGAAAGGGGCATATATCCTTTAAAAAACAGGGACCTCTTGATATCTTTTCAATGCCAAAGGTTCTCATCTGTTTGAATGACAGCCACATACTCCCATTACACTGACTTAAAACAATAACAAGAGCAGGGAAGCTGGACAAGGATGCAAAAGCAGATTTTTTTGGCAGCTGTCTGTAATACATTTGAACTTGTGAATGAAAGATGGTGACATGCCTTCAGCAACCCAAAAACCCTTTATCAAGAAAAAATATCCCGAAAACATATTTGCAGAACAGTGTTAAAACAATTAAAAATTATTGATGCATTTTTACTGGAACGTGCAAATAGGAATTGAAGCCTTTCCTTGTCAATGACCCTGATTAATGGAGCATGTCCATGAGGAGCCAGTCACTATGCATGGTGACCTTCAGCACCTCAGCCCAAAGCAGCATTTCCAAGCTGGATCCCCACACCCAGACACCAGCCCCTGTGTGTCACCGAGCCCAGGCCAGAGCAGATGGGGCAGGCTGGGGCTGCAGCCACTGCTCCTGATCAGCACCACTCCCCTACTTCCCAAACTGGGAACTTCCCACCTGATTAAATCTGATGTTCCTGTTCAGTAAAAGAACAGACGCAGGAACTTCACCAAAACTTGGAACCTTGCAATAATTTTATTAGTGGTGACAGCAGCATCTGGGGTTTCCAGAAAGTACATCCCAACATAGTCACATATTTCTACAGAAAGCCACCATCCTTGAATTAAAGCTCTACAATTGCACTATGTCTGACGCAGGTACCTGGGCATGGCTTGCTCTTTTGAAAGAAACATTTTAAATGTATTAATTTCTGTCCTTCATGTTTTTCTCTCCTCCCCTTTGGGTAGGGGCATATGTTGACTCTCCGAAGCTTTAACAGCCATGTTATATATATGGAGATTCTATCTGGACAAGATATGAACAGAAATATTATACACAGCTAAATAAGAAAACACTAATTTTTGCGTGAGCCCCCAAAGACCTACTTTGTCTGTGCAACAGTTTGTTTTACTTTTTATAAAATTTATTTTGGCTGTAGCCAGATTGATGGTGATTATATTTGAAATCCTCCCACAAATCTGTCACATAAACACATCATTAATTTAGGATCTTTAAAATTATTTGGATAATGAATGCATTTTCTTATTCATTAGCAGACACTGGTCATTGCTATAAGATCAGGAATCTGAAACATTCCTTTTGTTAGCAGTCCTTGGGTGCCAGGGTTTGCTACTGCTTTAGATACATTCAAACTAGTTAGAAACCTACACAGCTTTGAGGAAAAAAAAAATCTAAAAAAACACCTCAAGTAATATCAGATGTCTTATTAGCCTAAACTATGCAACCTGAGCAATAGCCAAATTTGCAGGTTCTCCTTTTGCCAAATAACAACAAAAGTCAACAAACCCTCCACCTTTAAACAGATTTTTGAAGTTTGATACAAAATAAATCCTGAGCTTCATCAGCATTTCTGCTGATAATACTGGTAGATTTGATATCTTCCCGCAGAAAAAAAAAAAAAAAAAANAAAAAAAAAAAGGCAGAAAGAAAAAGCAATCTTGAGCTGCTGCAGTGAAGGGGGCAGGAAGTGCCCACTGCAGGGTCTGTGGTCCACACAGCTTTTATTTCATGGAGACACACAGACAGCCTATTCCCTGGTGACAGCTCTCTGCGCTTTCCAATCCTGCACAGGATTTCCTTCTGTCTGAAAGTGTAAGAGTCGCTCCAGTAAACACTCTGCATATGTGTTCCAGCTGCTGCACTCATTCTGCCAGCACAGCCCAGTGACAAGAAAAGTATTATTTCCTACTAAAACCTTCTAATCACCAGACCATGCCATTTTCATCTGGCTCTTCCAGGCATCGAGACCCTGCATTGCTTTTGGTAACCTAATCGTGATTAAGAAATTAGCTTTTGCATCCCAGCACAGTAACCCCCATCTCAGGATTCTACAAGCTGAACTTGTGAGCAGGCTGGGCTGTGCTGAGAGCTCAGTTTCCAGGAAAGTTTGCATTGATTAATATAGGCTCCAGAAAATACTGGTACATATGCAAATGCATGTAAATGCACACATCCATACACACCATATATTTATATTCATGTTATATATAATACATACACACACGTTTAAAAGAAATTACCATCTGTAGAATTTGCTGATGTCCCTATTTATTTTGGCAGGGTCTTGTCTTTACAGGAAGAAGGGTTTTTTTGTTGCAAAGCCCTGCACAGCTTTGCCATTCCTTTCTAGAACAACTGCCTGAAACACGATGGAGAGAAACTTTCTCAACCTGCAGTAAAGAAAATAAGACTTAAGAACAAGCTAAAGACATATCCTATTACTAGCATAACAATGACTTTTTTCAAAACTGGACTATCCTGTCCCTAGGGACACTTTAGCAGATTTCTTTTAACCCTTTCTTTAGAGGAATTGTGGCAATTTTTTAAAGACTAATTCTTCAAATATTATTCAAAGAATACATTTTGTTTAATACTAATACTTTTTTCCTTTTTAGAGAACCACTGTCAACAGCTCTGTTATGTTGCAGTTCCATAAATCTTCTGGAAAAACAAAATAAAATATGAGTCCAACTCTGATCAATATTCTTTTTCAGGTTTACAATTTTTATCCCTCTCCTTTAATGAAACAAAATCCTCACACACTGCCCCCCCTGCATCCACAACAGGAAGTTTTTAATTGTTCAACCCATGTGTACTCAAACAGGACTGACAGGAGAGCCCTGATTGTTCAAATGGAAATTGGAGCATGGTAATTACACACTCAAAACTGACTTCAAATAAAGGGCAAAGCTTTCTCTATACAGCACAAAATATGCAAACCTGAGTTCAAACAAGGGCCAATTCAGCAAAGTACTCTTTTCTATACAGCTTAGAGCAATTTTGGGATGAAGAAGATATTTTAACTCTCATATTTACATTTTGATGATTATTTTAATATATTAATATACATAAAGAAGGCCGAGGAAAAGCAAACATTTCCAGACCTGTAAATATGATGAACGTATTACCAACATTTATGTTGGCACCAGATTTCTCCACTTAGTGACACATTAACACAAAGCTTTGCATTTAAAAATTCACACAATTATGTTTTTCTAAAAATTATATCTTTCCATAACCCATTTCATATGAAAATATCCATGTTTTATGCCCTTCCTTTAAAACCAATCAAAATATTTTACTAGGTTGATGAAGTAGCTTGGCAATTTGGCATCTACGTCTGCATGGCCATTGTGGAATACAGTTCAATTCCCAGCTCTACAAGCTGAAACAGATGTGGAAACCACACCACTGATCTTCATATGCTGTAGGAAGGAACTCTCTCCTTTGGAAGAACTGCATTCCTTGAGAGTAGAGTGCCAGGTGAGGGTACTGAGATGAGCTAGGGTTGTGAGTCCCCTCATATTTGGAATCCCCCCAATAATGGGATTTATGGAAGACCTGCCTGCTATGGACAGGTGCTGTGTCATCACATGCCATCAGAATTTTTATCCATCTGTACTGCAGGGATGAACTTATCAATGCTAATATCCAAATGATCTATTCTTAAAGTATAGAAGACAAATACGTAAGGAGGAAAAAAAAGAAAAAAACACAAAGAAGTCTTTGCAATATTTTGTTAATTAAAAATAACTCCTTTGGGGTGTCTTTAATGAGGAAAGCTTGACACAAATAAGTCTTTTTGAGTGTCTGTCAGTGATGTTATAACCACATTAATATTCACACCTTGTGCATTCACCAGTTTGTCTGTTCCTCTTGATATTGTTCATGAATTCCTTTTTGGTAAGTCTCTCCAGACAGTGCGTATCAAAGGGATTATTGCACTTGATGGGTGATTAAAGCCACTTGCCCTTCAGCCTCAAGCCTGCAATGCCACCTTAGGCATACAATAATAACCCTGAAATGACTAGCTGTCATGTCTCATTGCTTAATTATATTGTCATGAAGGTGCCCTCCTCAGAAACTTTCTCAGAAAATCCAAAAGAAACACACTCCAGCAGTAGTTTTCTTTTCTTCAAAGGTTTTTACAATTATTATTATTTCTTATAAACTTAAAGAAAACACTAATAGTCTTAAATAAGCAAATCCAAAGAGCTGCGAGTCCAAAGAGTCCCAGACCTCAAGACTGATGTGAAATATCTTGCAAGAGATGGAAATCCTATCCTGGCAGGAATCCACTGTGGCAAAGAGCAGCTCAGTGGTTATTACAGCCTGTAATACCTGTTGTTTAGCAGTAGTTTTCAAGGGAATTAATTTCAGTTAAGATGAAATGTTCGGGGACTTTCCACACACCTTGAGTCACTGGCTGCCAGATTGCCCCGGAAGGGACAGCAGGGGCCTCTCAGGCACAGCCTACAAATTTCTTGGTGGCGAGAGCTGTAAGAAATGTAATGACCGTCTCATTTCACCTAGGCTGGTTCAAGTCCAACATAACTTTTGTAGCACTGCATGGATAGCCACAGATATTCCCTGAAAAAGCAGAAGATCCATACCTTTTTCTCCATGTGGAAACACTATGAAAAGAACTTTATTACTATTTAAATTCTCCCCTGTCCTGGCTGTGTACAAGTCAGTAATTGCTCTTTTTTGTTACGTTTTTCCTCAGGAGTAGATGATGAAGCCATTCTTAGTCACACTATTCACAGATGTTACCATAGGGAGAAAAAGAATTATACCTATGGAGCTTAACACAGATTTCTAGCAATGTTCACAGCCCTCCTTCTTTGCCATCCAAGGGGCATGATGGAAGGCAGACCATGTGGGGCAGTCTCCTCCCATGCATGGAGATAGATCTAAGAATTATTTCCTCCTTTTTGTGCATTTTTGCACATTTACACACAGGTACATGCAGAATTGTAGCTCATTTTCAATAAATATGACCAAGACCAGTTCCATCAAAAAATTGCTACAGGCAACAGCGTAAGGGAGGAAACCACTCTGCAATGCATTAATCATGAAATTATAAGAGTTTGACAGCTGCTCATGACAAAACATTGAAGAGTTTTACAGAACTGTGATTTGATAGCTTTGTATTATGACAAGCTAGTCCTGTCTGTTCGTGTTTCAGTGATTAACTCCCATCACTCTGTCTAGCTTTGTGCAGTAAGAGCAGTTTCAGAGATGGAAACTTTGCCCTTCTGCTATTTCGTTGAAGCAGCTATGATGTGCCTGAGTCTGTCATGACAGCATCAGCAAGAGACAAATCTGGGAGCACAGCTTAGGCTAGATAAGCCTCAGGAACACTGCAAAAGGACACAGACCCACAGATCTACTTCCCCAATCAATCTTTGCTTGCACATTGGCAGCAATGAAATTCATGTGCATCCTTGACTGAGTATTCCCCACTGTCATGGCACCATGCATGTTGCTTTTACATGATGCTCTGTGCACCTCCAGCTCTGATGTCAAACCAACTACATTTACAGCAACTATCAAGCTGCTAATGCAAAGTACATGACACATATATAAGCAGGCAATATTATGCTAAAAAGACCTATCAGAGTTTCAAATAATGTCTTGCAGTTCAGCATTTTGAAGTGCGTTGTTGACATCCAGGATAACTGAAATTTTTGTCTGGAAAAAAAAGATCATGTTTAATTTCCATATGTGGAGTCAATCCACTCCATTACAATTCAACTCACTGACTCCAACAGTAAAGAAAACAACCATTAGCTAGCAACCTATAGAGATTTCCTTTCTTCTCCAGGTCCAGAGCCTTTAATCTCTTAGCAAGCACAAGTGGCTGCTGAAGTGCATTTGTTTGGGGCTCAGTTTAAAATATGAATGAACAGAATTGTAGTACTGCCATAAATAAAGATGTTTAACATTATCCCTAAACATTACAGCTAGTCTACAGTAGATCAAATCCACTGAACACCCAGATACACATATTTTTGCTAGTTGAGTGTCTAGTAAGGTGTCCTTATTAGAACAAGAAGACAATTTAGCCATAACTACTGTAATTAGAAGACTTCCTATAATAGTACAGAGCAGCAACAGTTAATGGAGTTATTTTTTTAAAAAAGGCAAGTGTTACCTCAAGAGGGAATAGAGTTCTTTTAGAAAAATGACTTTTAAATAACATCCTAAAAGGCTAGCAGGTCATTAGTCATTTTCAATAATGACAACAGGTAATTTATTGTCATGCACATGCCACACAGTTAACAAAGAGGTCAGCTCTAGGTGTGTTAGCAGCAGGAGTTCTCAAAATAGATGTGCATGGAACAGTCACACTAATCTGAAAATTAGGTCAAATTTTCTATACTTCATTTTGAATCAAATTATTCCCTGATAGAAATACTAAAACTTACAATGAAAAATATCCAAAGAAGCAGGTTACATTCTCGAAAGCTGTTAACAATTGTGAGCATTCAATTGGCAATGCATTTACATAGTCAGATTATCAAATTTGGGCTCAGATTCTCCAAAAAACAACAACAACAACAAGGCTATTTAAGATGTCTCAGATAATTTCCACAAAGGCAGAACCCTGTAAAAGCGACTGCTTCAGAAATTGTACCTGTTAGTTCATGTTGTAAGCCCACAGACAGGTATGTGAGTGGTGACATCCATGTAGTCATCAACTCTTAGCAGATTCCAGCACCATCTGCACCTGAGTGTTTTTACAGCCAGTATCTGCAGGTTTCCAGGATGCTGGGAAAGAACTCTCTCTTAACTACATTACTGCACAGAAAACATATAATATGTTCACTTTTTTTGTTTTAAAGAACAACTGTTACATGATGTTCTGTTACCACCAATACTGAACCATCTTTTAGTACAGACAAGAACACAAAGTATCTGAAAATCCATCCATCTGAAGAAAAATTCCTAGAGTTTTCATTATTATCAGGAATACTATCAAGGGAACAAGTCTGTGGAAGTCTGCTGCAGGGTTCCCCCAAGCTCTCCCTTAACCTGTGAGCACCACCTGGGATGCGTAAGAAGCTGAGACTTGCTGCCTTCATAACTTCACTGCCTTGGTGACATGTTATGAATAGGAGAAATATTAGGAATGATTTTAAGCATTCCTTCCCTGACGCTCCAAATCCCTTGTTTACTTTATTGCCTGAGAGCTGTCAGATTGGCCCCTGAGTTGACAAGTCTCGAAGTTGAGTGAAGCTGTCAAACAATGATTTGCAGTAGGCAGCCACCTCCGAAGGGTTTCAGTACACAGGAATTCGAAGAGAAACAGCGATAACCTTTCAAACTCCCCTAGCTTTCTGCTGTTTGACATGCACAGAGTTTGAAGCAATGCCATTTAACACAAAAACATCAAACTGAAAGTAATTACTCAGCTGCACAGGAAGAGGTAGGAAAATACTTTGCTTTTCTTAAACAAGATTCCAGGTGGTGCTGATCTTGAACCTCAGAAAGCTTTATAAAAAATTATCAGCCTGGAAAAATACAGCCATAGGAAATCTGCTATTGCAAAACCAATATGGCTACCAAAGTCAGTCCAAATTATTAAATTCAAACCCAACTATGAACTTATGTAAAACTTTTAATTTGTTTGAGTCTGGAATTTTGATGAAATTTAAGCTCTCTCTCTTTCAGTATATAAACCTAGGGAACAGTGAGAGTTTTCACAATGGTTATTTACCTGTAAAGAAAGTTTACAACTTGATTAGGAAATATCCACAATTTGTCATCCAGGAGGGGTCCTTTGGGTTCCTCCCTGGAAATTGCACAGATTATTTCAGTTCTGAACTCTGTTCTCCAAACAGCGACTTTATGAGGAGCCTGAACTTCAATGAGTATTTCAGGAAAGTGCATACACTTTTCAATAATAAATCCATCATTAAACTTCTTGGCCTCGTGGCCTGCATCTCTTAACACCTTGTGCCATTTGTATGAGTTCTGAAAGGCTATGGAAGGATGTTGTTGGCTGATGGGGCTGTGCTAGCAACTCCAGATTTAAGGAAGAACAGAAATAATTTTTTTAGTAAGATGATCAACTTGACACATAAGTGCTGAATGAATATCAAAAGAAACAAATTCATTTTGCAGTGAAGTGCATATTTTTGTTTAGAATGTAAGAGAGCAAAATAGATTTCCTTATTCATATTTAGCTTACATAAAATTGTGTCATACAAGTATCATGTGTACATATGACTTCCTGATACTTTGGAAAGATGGAAGTGTTTTCTAGATTTTTAGATTGCTGTATCTTTCTTTTCTGATTTAATAGTTAATATGATGTACTCACGATTTACATTTTCTGTAGAAATTTCACAAAAATCAGCTTTGTAGGTAATTCCTCTTTTATTAAATTAATCAAATCATCAGTCAAACCTTTCCTGACTTCCTCCCTCAAGTCATAAGAGAAAGAGCAAAATTCCCTGTTTCATTATTCTCTTTTAAATCTGTCCAACAGAAGGAAATGAAGTTTTCAAAGGGATCGCACGGAGGCTACGGAGCTGGGGCTGGCAGGGTCCGTTCTCTCTCCAGCACTGATATCCTCTGTGGCCTTTGGCAAGGCACTGAGCCACTTTCCACTTCAGCCTCCCTGGAGGGAAAAAAGGGATTTGTGTAGCGTTAGGCACGTCAGCTCCAAAAGTCTTGTTCTTTTATTTCCTACAGTACTTATATGAGTCCCACTCACTTTGAAAGAGGTTTCTGGCAACATTTGGTACTACACAATCGCCAGTACTAAACCCTAACCCTTCTCAGGAGGAAATTGCTCCTCCGATTAAACCTGGTCCAAGCAGCGTGCACTGCGTGAGAGCTGAGCAGTGATTTTCTTCCTTAGATGGAGGAAAAGGTGCAAGAAAAAGTGGCAAATGCTAGACTTCAGTCAGGTCAGCTAGCAAGAGACTGCAAACTGCTCCAGGATTACACTGAGACAAGAATGCAGAGCACACACCACTCTCTTGACACTGCTAAAAGAAAAAAAAGAATTAGCAAAAGGCAGCCAAACAAAGCAAAGCACCTGCAGCATGAATTTCTGAGCTTTGGCATGAGAATTAGATCATGTTCCTTATAGGACAATAATTAGGAAGGGAGTTTCTAGGCTCATAATTAAAGAGTTAAGGGCTTACCAGCCCTGAGTTGCAGATGTATTACGTGCCATAAAAGGTGTCAAGAAAAGTTCAGGAGAGTTGTGAAGAAATCCTGCCAAAAATCATGCCCAAACACATTTAATAACAAAATATGTGCACATGACAAGTATGTCTGACATTTCAGTTTTCTAGACACTACACGATGTTTTGAAGAAACATTAGATGTTGATGGATCTGCTTTTTACATTTAATGGTGCAAACCAAAATGAAAAAAGAGATAAACATTGTATAACCTAATTAATGCATTAGTGTAGCTTCTTCCTCATAAACCTTGGCAGGAAACCCTTTTACTTTTGACAAAGAGCTATTTTGATCCTCTTGCAAGGAGCCCTGTTTGCTTGGTGAAAAGTAATAATATTCATTTTAGTTCTGGATACTTTCCTGCCCTCTCCTCCAGTTTCATATTTGCTACTTGTCGAAACAAGTGATATTTTTTCAGTCCACAGGCTATAACTGAGTTTGCTAAAAATGTCATATGGTTCAGGCACTTCATACCAAATGGTTAGTGGTGATGATAAAGCACAGGTAACCCAGCCTGCCACGCCTGCCAAGGCTTTGCACCCACTCAGGAACTCCTGAGATGTATCTGGGGGTGTGAACACTGAGCTCCTCTGTTTTTGTGGAGGCTGGATGGAGGATCAGGGTCCAGCAAAGCAAGGCAGGCAGATTCCACACTGGCACATAGGAGGCTGCCTTCTGCTTTGCATCTCCCTGAGGGTGTCTTGTGATAAAAGCTTCTCCTTCTTGCTGTAGGAGTTAATATTTTAAGCCTGATTCTGAATCTTTAGGCATGTGCTGAACTTTTTCTTCCTGTTTGCAGTCCCAGGAAAGTCAACAAGACTGCTTGAAATATGTACAGCCTCTTGTAGGACCAGGGCCCAGTACAAATATGCCTGTGCCATTTAGTTTTGTATTATATGCAATCCCAGAGCTTACCATAGGGCACATACCATATACAGAATACAGTTTTGCATTCCCAACTGCAGTAATTAATTAGAAGCCAGTAAATCTATATGTGTGATTTAGGAATGGCGAAGGCAGATCTGGGAAAAAGTTAACATCAAGAGCACCCTAAGGAGGCTAACAGGATGGAGTTGCAAGCATATTTTCTCAAGAAAAGCAATTAAAAATGACATGATGTTAGAATAAGTCAGTCCAGAAAGAATAACAGAACATTCACCTGCAAGTAATCTCAGGAGACTGGTCAAGGCTTGGAGAAAAAAACCTCTCTCACAAATTGCTCAGTGTTTAACTTGAAGTCCATTTGTTAATTGTGTAAACACTGCTGCTTCCGTTTTGCACTGACACGCTATTGACAGTGGGACTTGGATCCCACCAGGAAGGAAGTATCAGGTTTCAGGCAGCTTCAGGGCGCTTCTCAAGTCTATCTTCACCTGAAGGGCTTTGGCTGTAGTTACTGACAGAATGGTGAATTCAGGCTCTATCTGAATGAAAACTGCCTTACATTTCAGGTCCATGTTCAGGATCGTGGCACAGTCAGTGCCTACAGCCAGCTCAGGTGAGGCTGCTCTTTCTTTCACCAGAAATCTCTTTATCCAAGGATTTCATTTGCCCTGCACCAGCCATACTGCAGCACCAGCTGACTGCAGATTCCTGTTTTCCAGCCACTTTTTCCCTGGTGTGGATTCAGTCAGATGGGCTGGGATAAATTAATGGAACTAGGTCTGACTTCTTCAGTCCAGCCACCCTGCATGCTGCCCTGTTCTGCTGCCAGCCATCCCAATTGGTTTCTCAGTATGATTTCACTCATTGCCTCTCCCATTTGGTATGATTGTATCTTTAATAACATGGATGCTACTCTGGCAGTAAGGTGCTCATCTCATATTCCTTGTTCTGGGCTAGATGGTTTCAAACAGAAGGCCCAGTGCCATGATTTTTTGAACATCTTTCCTGCTGGAGGATTAGATGCAGATTGGTCAGGATTAGAGAAATGAAATTCCACATATATGATACTGGAAACCATAGGCCTTTACCATATTAATAATGCAGGCAGGAAGGCGTCTTAGGCAACTCCTTATTTAGTATATTAAATAAAGAAGAAACTGTCTTCTAGACAGTTTCTGAGGCACTGGGCATCCTGGTCACATCATTTCAGATTACACAAAGAAACAATTGCACATGCTCATATAAAATACAGACTCTTAGCTTTTGTCTACTAGTTTCATATGCTAACTTTGAAGGTTAAAGTATTTTGTTTTAAAAGGGTATAGACAGAAACTTCACAATTGATCTGAAATCCATCAACCCATCAGCAACTAGCATGTCCTGGTGAGCATCACAAACCAGGAGGTAGGTCCTGGAGGTGTCCCATCACTGTGAATGAGGTTGTCCATAACAGAGGTGCATCTTGCTGTGGGTGAAAAGGAGCACCCAAGAAGCACTGGCAGGTCTGGGACATGGCAGAGTTGTACTGCAGCCAGCAGAGCTCCTGCAGTCCCAGCTGGTGATCTCCAACCACTCTCAATCAAGTCAAGGCATTGCCACACTGGCTGCTCCAAGCAAACCTTGTGTCACAGCTGCCCACTGCATTTGTCACCTTCACACAGAGCAAGAAGGACCATCACTAGAGGCTTTTCTATAGGTTCAAGAAGGGGAGACTGGTCACTGTTGAGTGAATAAGAATGTATCTATGCTGTGAAAAACCTTGAGGTCCATTTCTAAGGGTAACTCAAATGGCTGCATTTTCATTCCAATTCCCAGTTTTAAGACACACACCTTTTTTCCTTTTTCTTTTTTTTTTAAAGCCTTCCTGCTTTCTTTATTTATACCTCAGGTACATGTGGTACGAAGGACTAATCTTAAACATTTACAGCCTGAGGTTGGTTTGTGGTATTTATTTCAACTTATTATATATTAGAGTATGTTTTTGATTATATATGACAATCAATTTGCTGGAATTTATAGCTCTCTGACTAATATGCTTTCATGATGTACTTGCCCTTAATTTGTGGATTTTATGGAGAGTTTATTGAGGTTGGATTTCCCGCTTCTCTTTCCACTTGCTCTTTCTTTTTAAATTTCAATTTGTGTAAATGCATGACAGAGAGAGAGAGAGAATAGAATGTTTAACAGTCACAAAAATGATAGTTTGTCTCACAGAATAAAGCTCCCACAGCAGCTTTTCCTGGGCTCAGTGACCATTTGGTGGAGATCCCCTCTACCTTTGAATTTAGTCCCTCAGAACAAACAAAATCTTCTGACCATATGCAGGACCCAAGATGGGAGTTGTAACCAGCATCAGCAGGGAAGAAGAGATCAAGGATTAAGGTGGGCCCAGCCTGGTACTGACTGGGAGGACAGAGCTAGATTTACCCCTTTATTTGGGAGAGCACACTCCACAGCAGCATCCATCCTCCACCCCATCATGCTTTCTCATTATGGCTCAGCTTCCCAACTCTTTGCAAACTTCCCTTCTGCCTTTTCCATACATGCTGAGATCAATGAGAGGCATATAGGAACAAAAGAAAGAACATGGACTTGCAGTCCAGGCTTGCATTTTTGAATTCTTCCCAAACACTAAACACTTTCCAATTTAAATCCCCTGGTTATGGGATTTAGATAGTTCCTGAGCAGCGTTTGTTTGATTTTTCAGACCAGATAAGAAAATGTTTCAGGTTCTCAGCAAACAGGATTTGACACAGTGCTGAAAGGTAAGAAGGCAGAGGAAAAGGGGGGTTCAGCTCAGCATCTCAGCTCAGATAACGAATGTGCAAAGCACAGTAAGTAGGCCACAAGTAGAGGCAGATTGTGGCAACGAGGAGGTAAGAAACCCACTGTGAACAGAGCAGGGACCTCAATCAGCCCCTCCCTAGGCAGTGATTATGGCAGCAATGACTGAAAAGCGTGTAACAGCCGTGGCATGTGAGTCTGCCCAGACTACCTTCCTGGGCAGGTACCTTTGCAGGGGCTGTCTGGTATGAGATTAAGCTGGACACATCAAAGAAACAGCAAGGCAGGTAGGGCTGTGAGCTGGAGGGAGAGGAAGACATAAGATGACACCTGATACAAGTGGAGATGAGACCTACTGGAGCCTGAGGCTGAGCTCTGATGCACTGCCAGAGGGTCAGGGGGATGGACAGAAGCCAGAACAGAGCACACAAGAGGTATCACCTACTCAGCAGTGCAGGGGGTGCTGCATCAGGATAGCTGTGGAGAGCAGACCTTGACTTTGGTCTTCCTGCTCATCTCTTCAAGGATTTTTGCATCATATGGCTTCAGAAAACTGGGGGCTGTACCGAAACTGGCAAAAAACAGAAAAAAAAAAGGAAGATAAATATTCAGAAAAGGTAAAATACAGGCACTTAGGAGCAAAAGTTTCATTAAAATTTAATGAGGCTGAAGATTCCTTGTGACTGAAATGTATATAACAACCAAAGGTATCTTGTGACCTTATAAAGCACTCAAAATCCAAAGCAACCTAAAATTTAGCAAAGAAAACCAAACTTGGTATAGGTTTAAGACAAGGAGTCTCAAGGGTATAAAAGCACCTTAACAGAAAAGATACAAAATCTTTTTAAAAACTGTCCATAGATTTAAAAATTAATTTCAAACCTAATATATCTCTGCGGTTTTTTGCAATTGCACCTTCACTGTTAAATATGATTGGGCTGTTCCCATAGTCACTGCTCACCCTCCTCACCCAGATTCACTCTCTTTTCAGGGTAATTCTGGCTTGAGGGGCTGGTCTTCCCATGAAAACAACAGGAGCCATCTGAGAAATTAAGATTTGTTATTAGTCTAATTCAAGATTCATCACCTACTGCCTTTTGAGAATGAGTAGGGTGCATCATCCATGTAAGGGAATTTCCAGGGTTGTCCACATATTGCTAAATGCCTTTTGGGCACTCAACATGACAGGGAGGGGGAAAATATGCAGTCACTGCCTTATCTCATGAGCCATGCTTTTCCCTTTCTGATATCCTCACTGAAAAGATTACACAAAATTACTGGACTGCACAAAGACTATAAAATGCTTTGCTTTGCTCAGAAGAGGGATTATGTGTATTTTACCTTACGACACTACAGATCTCATGACACCACAAACTGGGTGAATATTCTGGGACATCTGCACTTCTGAGCTCCTGCCTCAAGCTATTCCTCATTATTTACTGCTAACTAATGAGCAGTCAGGTGGCTGATTCTTTTAACAGAGGGCACCGTTTAGACTGCTGTATACCCTCGAGCACCATTTACCATCTCACACTTTGGTCTGGGCTTTTCATTTAAGCAAATATCTCCCTTCCTTGAAACACTGCTGGATATAACAGATAGAGAGGCAGCCATGTACCAAAATAGACGCATTTCTAAACATTTCCAGCTGCCTTTAGGGCCCATATAGTATATGAGGTGAGATACTGTGAGGTTTCACCACACAGTAAAGAGCAGCCAAAGGGCATTTTCTAAACTTTTTTTTCCTACTGTCTTCCATTTGATGAAAGACTTGTGGTTAAACCTTTATCTTCTATAAACATTTAAAAGTAGGTTACCTTTTATTTTCACGTCTCACTTTTGTTTCATTAGAAGACAGGTTTTACTGCAGTAATTCAGGTGATTGATACCTTGGATCACCTTCAGAAAATAGATGTTAATGATCTGTATCTATGTCTGCATTCCAGCACAGATGTGAGCACAGATGTATTTGCATGCAAGATGCCCATGAAGCAGTTCTTCTTTCCAATGGCATTTTTTCTTTATTTTTACATGAGGCAGCTCCCATGCACGTGGTATGGAAACCTCTAGGAGCAGTATTTTTGTCGGATTGCTCGCACTCTCTTCTCCTCCTCTCTCACCTCAGCAAGTACCTCCATGCCAGCCAGGTTTATGATTTTTTTAAACAGCAGACCACTACCGATTCTGCGGCACACATGTGGATGTGGTTCATCACCGAAAATGTCCTCAAATTAATTAAAAAAAAAAAGAAGCTTTTTTTCCCTCTGCTTCCTTTGAGGGACTTGGCTGTCACAACTGTTATTCCTAAATTCTCTCTGAAAATTCCAGTCACATCCTCGCCACTGAGGAAAAAAGGGAAAACACAGAGCCTGCAGTCAAGCAATCACCTTCTGTCATTTTAAGTGGTCATTGCAACAAGCTGCACTTCAAACTCTCACTGCAAAACAGCTCAAGCCCTGCAGTCACCGTGCCATCACCAACCATGGCTGCACTGCAGGGACCACAGAGAATTTGAAATGTTTACTATTAATAACACTCACCCAGTCTCCCAGTGAAGAAACTGTGCAGCAGCTGCTGCCACTGTACTCTGAATATACAGGTTGAACTGGAAGGTTCAAAATTGAAGTAATTAAGTAATTAATTACTTACGTAAGTAATTAAGGTACTAAAAGTTATGTAATACCTAAAATGTTTACCATTTACCAAACACCAAATAAGGCTGTACATCTAAATGAATCTTAATTCTTCAGGGAAGTGACAATTAACAATTTACAATTTAATATTAGACTATTAGGAAAACTGAAGCTCACACAGGAAAGCTGAAATTATCAAAAGAGCTCAGAAAGGTACAACAATCTCACTTAATTTAATAATCTCACTTGTCCTTAATGTTTGGGGCTTTTTTCCCTTAGCAACCAGATTCAAAAGTCAAAAGATGCCAGAAAACTATGAAACTATTTTAAATGAGCTGTGGAAATCTCCTGCTGTCCTGTGTCTCTCTGTCTGAAGCTATGACCTTCCTGTCCTAGTGTCATGTGTCTGATCGTATAAAGAAATAATTCATAGTGCACTTCTTACATTTTACATAATAACTGATTTTAAATGCTTCATATTCTGTTTCACTTATTTAATTTACTTATTAAATTTGAGTCAGAACAAATAATGTTTAAAAAGAATTTTTTTAAGCCTGAGAGTTTTTAAACAACAACAAAACAATGAGTTGACCTGGAGAAAAGAATTATTGGTGCAAATGAGGAAAATTACATCATTTATCTGTTAAGGAGAGATTCCTACCAAATGCATGAAGCATAGGGAAATTTAGGTCATCTGAAATACACTTTAAGTTAGAACAAATCAGCTAGGAGAGTGAATAAAAATGAGGGAAAAAACCTCGACTAACTAAAAAGCCCTAAATGCCCAAATCTTCTTGAAACAGATCTGTGGAATGAATAGTTGCTTCTGTTTACTAAACTCAAATACTTCCCTTAAATAAAAAAAAACAACTTTTCATAGGAGAGTAATTTCCTAAAAGAGGTAACTCAGTCTGCCACAATGCTAATTTAAAAGGAAATCCTGTTTTGAATGTTATCCTTAGAACTGTGAAAAGCAGACGAGCTCTTTATTCTCAGTAAATCTCATCTCCCTTTCAAATATTCCCTCCAGTGAAAAATAATGCCAGAATAACACAAACAAATGGATGAATAAAGATCAGAAAACACAGGGAAAAGAAAAGAAAACAGACAAAATTTAACCCCAAGACACAAGAGACAGGTGCTTCTGCAAATGAGTTCTGGGATTTCAAACATTAGTCCCAAAAGCAGCAGCTCCCGCCTTGCGCTGGGAACTTTGGTTGTGATTAATTAATGGCACTTCACTCTCCTGAACTTTATTTGGAAGGTCTTTAAAAAGGCTCTGGAGGGAGATACAGCTTTCTCTACTGAAAGAAAAGGAAGCTGCAGATTCACTCCCTGCTACTGTTTAACTTCTTCAGTTCACAATCTGTAGTTACTGAATGTTCAATTCGTCAGCAGACCCAGCCAGGAGGGGCTACAGCCCATTTGGTTAAAAGGAGTGTGGACTGTGGGATCTATAGAATCAGTCCTGTCTTGGGCCTTGGAATCTTACTGTGGTTTATAAACTGACTTGGCAGAAATCATATACTCCAGAACAAAACTGTGAGGACCTTTTTCCTAATGAAGCAGAAATCTTGCTATTTCAGGAGGAAGAACACCCATCAAGAATAGCATGGATGATGAGACATAAAAAATGAAACAAAATAAGCCTGGATATTTTGGTTTCTTTATTCTGGTGATGCCTTTTTATCTGAGATGAGAGAGTTTGAAAATAATAAAACAAAAGGAAAAAAAAAAGAAAAAAGGAAAAGAGGTATCCAGTGATCCATATCATTCAGCAACAAGAGAAACAAAAGCACTGCTAGTCAAATTTATGAGCCTTGAGAGATCTTGGCTGAAGTCAAGAGAGAAATACCTCCATTAAACATCCCCCCCTCTCCCCAGCTAATCCCTAACTCCTTCCCTCCCACACTTAAGAATGAGCTCAAAATATCCAGGCTTTCTTGTGAGCACAAAGTTTCTCTCTCTCACTCTCTCTCTTTTGGTGTTGATAACTGATATCACCCTCAGACAGTGCAGCTGAATATAAAAATATAAGTACTGGCAGCTTTCAGACTCACCTTTTCATTGAAAACTGGATGGGAAGAGGGAAGCAAGCTGCTGAGCTATTCCTAATCTACCTGGAGGAGATTTTCCACCGGAGCCCAAGTCTCTGGAGAACAGCTCTAATCACAACAAGGCCCAGGCAGCCATTACTTGATTTAACACACATTTAACACACACACATCTCGTGCAGGTGCCGAGGTATGGGAACGCTTGAGAGGAGATTAGAGCAAAACGTGGGGAGAGAGTAAAATGGCTGCAAGCAGGGATGCATTCCCTTTCTGACCCAGCCAGGAGAGAAAAAGTGCAGCACTCACTAAAGCCATACTCTCTTCATGCAATTCAAACCCAAAAATGTCTTTTTGTATATGCTTAGCTCTGTATAGGTTTACAACATTTCCTAAACTATTTTTTTTTCCTCTTCTGCATTTAGATCTAAGGTTTCTGACTATCAGTTCTTCAAGAAAATTAGCAGAGCTAGCCTCTGCAAAGAATAAGATGGGTAAATGAAACTCTGCACTGAACTGGGACAGAATCTGATGTGTACTTCGCTTATAAATCAGAAGAAACACTCTTAATCTCATTTACTTTCTGTTGATGCCAACTTTTTAAAAAAAAAATCTCTTACTGAGTGCAGAACTTGTTTCCTATTGAAATTTATGGTCAAAAATAGAAATGATAGAAATAGAAATAGAAATTTCTGTTTGTATCTAGATTTGACCTTATGCTGGAACTCATGCTTTTGTAATGTTCTTAGCAAAAAAGCCCGTGACCAAGTAGATGTCAGATAAACAATATCACCCACTCCTTGCACATACACATAGAAATAGAAAAAGAGGTAAAATAATGGGCTTGTCTGGTCATTATTCTAAACTTCTAGTTTTGCGTCAGTGACTCCCAGTGATGTACATTTCCACAGTGAACTCAGTCCTGTTAAATGTTCAATTTCTGGTGCCAAGTCATTAATCAAAACTAAAAAGCAGTTCGTTTTTTCAAAAATAATTGGCTTCTGTCTGAAGTCATGTTAGATCTTCTTTAATGGATAGTCTTTCAGCTTCCTGGCTGTCATCAATCTCCTTTAGAAACATCTCTTCAAAGAAACATTTTACAAAAATACTGAAGTCTTCATCTCTCATTGTTGCTGATCTTTGCTGGCTTCATAGTGTAACTAGGAATTAATTCTTTAATTTCCCTGTAAGGAAGGGAGAGAGTCTGCATTTTGTGTAGAGAGGGGAGGCTGTCACCCATGAGCTGGAAAAGCTGTTGGCAGTGGCAAAGCCAAGTGAAGGCTCCTTGTTGCCAGCAGGAAAATTAAAGTGTTAACATTAGTTCTGTCACAAGATATTAAACCAATTCCTTGTTTCAGACCACTGCTATCCTGCTGAAAGGCTGAATCAGCTCAATTATTAGGCATGAGAAAACTCAGCACAGCATCAAATGTGTTGCAGGAAAGAAAAGCCCAGCCATACCTTGCTTCCCTCCTGCAACAAACTATTAACTTGCTGAGGGAAAAGGCAGATCTTGCTGCTGAGGAGATGACCCAAGCCCAGAGAGGCAACTGTATTCCCACCTTGGAGCTGAGTCTGATGAAATAAGTTTCCTTAACCATGAAATGAATTTCCTAAACCATGGCAGCCCTACTCTTTAGCAACAACCCTGAACTACACCCTACACTGCTACACATTTCAGATCATCTCCATGTAAGCTGCAGTACAAAATTCCAAGTGTTAAAGTCATATGGTACCAGTCCTTTCCTTGTTATTGTCATCTCAGTCAGGTGAGACACTCCAAGACATCTTTCCTGTGGTTCTGAACGTTGTCTTGGGTATGGCTGGACAGTGCTCACACTCCTTTGGCTAGCAGAAACTGGGAACAACAGAGAGCCAACCTGCCAAGAAAAGCCTCCTTTGTAAAAGATCAGCCTGCCCCTGCCAGAGCCTAAGCAGTTGCCTGAGAAGGCAAAGCCACGCTGGCAGGTGGTGGCTGCAAGGAAACATTGGTGACATTGCTCGAGGCGAGAGCCCAGCCTCGGCACAGCGTGAGCGTGCCACCACTCTGGGACTGGTCTAGAGAACACTGAAGGCAAGGGGCACTGCAGCTGCAGGCTAAATGCTAACTGTTTTCTGATTTTCTAATCAAGAGAGCTTAAAGCAATGAGCAGTTCACTAAAATTCCTAGCACAGCTTTCCCAATTAATTATTGATTATTGCACATAAAGTTTTATACAGCAATGCATGGTGGTCCCTCAAAAAATATTAATGTATTAACACAGACTTAAACATTTGGGCTAGGAAAATTTTGTCTCATTTTGAATATTTTGAAGATTTATACAGCAGCTTTCTCCCTGGAAAAAACATACAGAAGTGGAGTCATTAGTTACATTCTTTGCAAGTGTATGATTTCTACTTCTTTCTACCTGCCGAGACAAGCACACGAGTTTTCACATTGCTGAATGAAACCACTTGACATAAGCCTTCCTGGCAAAACTCCATCCACATACAAATAAAAAGCTCACTCTCATTATAAAGGAAAAAAAAAAAACACTGACTTTTGAGCGATTAGTAGTACACACTCCATTAAAAAGCAAGAGTTCAGATTACATTTGTGACACACTGCATCTTCAGGGTAACAAGGGGCACCAGACTGCAAGTGTATTTTAAATCCTAGCAGCATCTTTAAAAACTTTGAGGGCTCTTCACGATCATGGGCAGCATCAGAGGCCAACAGGGCTCTGACATGTCTACATATACTACCTCAAGGAAAACGACACTCAGTCCTGCCTATCTGCTCTGTTCTGCAACAGCTTATCCTCAGAAAAGGGCTGTTTAATCAGTATTTGTCAAGCTCTAACCTCCTGCAACAGGGGCCCACCAGCACAGGTACAATCAAAATGATGCATTAGTACATCTAGACAAATGAGCTCCTCCTTTTTCTTCAGCAGTGTCATCTTGGCTTGTGCACTCCCTTCAGAGATGTTAACAACTGGCAGCTTTGCTCAGGGAGATCACTGATCTAATTTATTTTTCCTTCCCCCTTTAGGGAATGCTATCACAATGCTCTAAGATCATTGCCTTGTACATCTCACTCCCCTCCCCTGATGAAATGGCTCTGAAATGTCACCACCTGATCTGCGGGGGAAGCTGCACCCTCCATGAGCCCTTCCATTAACTATTCCTGCTGACAGCCCCTTGTTTCTTCAGAGAGATGTCTCTGCTTACCCAAGGGGGGTGCTTCTACTGGACCTTCATCGCTCCCTTTTCACAGCCTTGTAACCACAGCTCGCAGCAGACTGGTGACAAACTCCTGTTTTATCAGTATTTTATCTTCAACACCAGCTTTTCCATGGTGTTGCTCAGCCTTGACTCAGGGACACTTTTTCCATGCCATGTCTCAATGTGTCTAGGGCTTAGCAGCTAGAAATCTGTTTGGAAACATAAATAGCCCCACGTCTGGGCCCCAGAGGATGCTATTTCTTCTCATTTTTGAGGCATTTGAAAGGTTTTCACAAGATGGAGAGAAACTTTACAGGTTTGTGCTTGTTCTCATTGTGTTTGTTCAGCAACAGCTCCTTGTAAATGGCTAGTTTGGGGTTGTATTTGAACTGGAAAACATCTCAGAACAGTTGGATGGAAAACATCTTACCAGCAAGTGCAGTGACCTGGAGGAGGAGCTGCTCTCTGGGGCCACCACACCAGCCTTTCCTAGCAGGATAATGCTGATGTTGTCTGAAAAACCATAATCCATAAGAAAATAAAAGAAAGAACGTGTTTCTAACTGTTCCTATGCACTTGTGGAAATTTTTTGTGGCATGCAATACTTCCCACCCTCGTGGTCATGCATTCTTTACACTGTCCTGTCTCTTTGGGATGACTTGCCTATTGCAGCTTGGAGAAGTAACATTTAAAAATCTAAATATTACATTTCTCTTCCTTCCCCAATGTAACTTTCTGCCTTCAGACATGCTGTGTGCCTGGTCTCCCACAGCAGCACCTTTGCACCATTACCTCTTTGCAGGGCTGTTGGGCAGCACCACCTGCTTGGATGGAACAGAGGACTGGTGGCTTTACAGCTCTCCTCCTGATGAGGTACAGCCTTCCTAGTTCTCACATCAGCACTAGAAAACTGATAGCTTGTATGCCAGTGGAAAAACTATCCCTGCCAAGATAACCTATTCTCCATCTTCATGCAGAGTATTTCCTTCAAATATTAATTCATAAAACCAGATTTTCTTAGCCTATAAGATGTTCACCAGACCTTACTTCTGCATAGGCCTTATCAGGCCTAATTTTGCATTTTGCCATCCTTGTCACTAATTTTACCAGGCAAATACACACTATAATATTAATTAACATACTAGCCTTTTATGTTCCAAGACAAAAATAATTATCTTGTCCAGGAATATGCATTCAATTTCTTTTCATTTTCCTTTTCTCTTTTCCCTATAAATATACAGTCATATTCTGCATCATGGAAATAAAAGCCCTTGCACTATAAAAAAAAAATATTAAAATTTTTTGAAATTATACCTAAAACCCCCATGACTGCATATACTCTACAGAGTAATGAGGCACTTTTTCATTAATCTCTTGCTGATTATTAAAATGCATCATGAGTTTCAAAAAACTGATCATTGAAAACAATGCAGTTGTATAAACTCACAGTATGAAATGACTAAAAGTAGGGACACTGAAGGTATTAATTGTTATTTCACATTTTTATATTTAGTCACTCTTACTATGTCATGATAGCTGAGAGAATATTGCTATATAAAATATTCGATATGGACACAAGTCTAGATATGTATGTATTTATGTATATAGCCATGCATGTATGTATAAAAGATAAGCACAACACAAGGAAGAGACTACATCTAAAAAGCCTTGGCAGCTGTAGAAGGCAGGTGTTTTCCATGGCTCTCTGTGAAAGAGCACACTGCTGTTAACAATGCTGTGAAAGGCTGCCTGTAGACCAGGAACATATGCATCAACAGAAGATTCCAGCCACGACAGACCTGCAGGTACATTGGTAAAAACACAAGGCTAAACATCAGTGCACTCAATATACTCAATCCTACATCTAAAAGCATCTTTGAACAAAGAAGTTGCTGTCTAGAATGATATACACACCAGCAATGTGGGAGCTGCAAACACTGCTACTTCCGCTCTGGAATAAAATCAAAGGCCAAGGGCCAGATCCCTAAAAGGCAATGTTCAGTCTCCCACTTTTCCTCTTAGGTTACATCCAAGAGAAAGTAAGGCACAGGATCACATTCTGGTCTTCCAGCCCTATGAAAGGCTCCATTGAAATCAATGTGTAAAACTCAGCAGTTCCCCACCATGTAATTTTCTATATAACATTTGTGCCATTTCCCACTGGAATTAACAGTAACCCTGAAAATCTCCTGAATCTGAGGCTTGCACTGCAGAGAGGATGCACAGCTGCAGAGGGAGTGGGGTGAGAGGGAAGTCTTGTCATACCCAATGTTCCACTGGCACAGAGCCTTGTGCCCACTCTGGTGTTGGCTGAAGCACTTTCTGATCTGAGAGCAGGGTATGCCACTTATAACTTCTTTTTAAAAATAAATATAGAGACATAAAAAAAAAAAGTGAACACATTCACTTTGGTTAAGTAGCCTGATAAACTGTGGTATTTTGCACATTTGGCCCACAGCAGAGAATTGGGCAGTAATCTTATCAGGGAAACACAATCCTGGAAAAGCAGTCCAGCCTCACAATCCAGGCTGCCCTGTCTCCCTAGGCTCAGCTCTGCCTTCCAAAGCCAGTCACTGCTCCTACCTAGGCTTAGCCCTGCCTTTTGATAGTCAAGGATAACATACTGCACATCAGAAATGATGTACAATATGCCTGGCTTCCCAAGTCTGTAAGCCAGCAAGGGCATCTTTCTACCAGTAACTGTTGCTCTTCCTGAAAAATGATAATATTTTCTTTGAGTTATTTTAAAAAATTAAATAATCAGGTTCCTTCTGTCAAAGTTAAAAGCATCTCCATAAGGAAACTGTTTTAAACCCAAGAAAACAGCAAATGCAAAATATTTTCAGGTGAGTGTGTTTTATTTATAGTTCTAGCAATTTAACAAAAAACTAGAGACTGCAGCCATATCATAACCCTCATAGTTTCCTTCTATTTTACCTGGGTAGGCTCTAATCACATATGCACATCTGTTGATACTCTGGCATGACTGGCAAGACACCAAAATAACCATGTTCTGCACAAAAAAATGTTGTGGTTTTCATCTCTCTCCTGGTCTCTCTGCTCCAGCACACAAAGCCATAGCAAATTCTGCCTGCCTGCCAGGGTGTGAGTGAGATCAGAAAATGCCCCTTCAAGGGTGTGATGGAAAGCAGAGTTGCACGATTATGGTGTGCTTTCAAAAATATGTCTTTGGGCAATTTTCAGTTCCTGTATGAAAAGAGTAGGATTAGACAATAAAACTAAACCACAACCAGAGCAGGAGAGTCAAATACCAAGCCCTTTTGGGCACAAATTCAGAAACACTCAGAGAGAACATTGGCTACTCCCTTCAGGTTTCTCAAGTACATCTTTTGAAGCACTTCTTTAAGCACAGATTTGTTTACAGGTTTGGCAGGAGCCAGAACCACCCTTGCAATGTGTTCTAGGTATGCTGGGAGTGACTGCCTGGCTTCCACGGGGTCTGCAATCAGAGCAGAGACAGCAAAAAGGAGAGCAGTGGGGAGAAGCAGTCCAGCTCTGGAGCTAAAGTGGCTTTTTAAAGAGTGCACAGCAGGCCAGAGCTCAAAGGAAATCACATCACCATAGCGGAGCTTTTTACCTCTAGGTTTTCCAGAGCTCATGGCCAAAAGCAATGTCAGTGCTGCTCAAACTCTCAGTCTCCTTTTCCTTTCATCCTTTCCCTTCCCTTGCCTTCTTCCAGTTCTGTCCAGCTGACATTTCACAGCAGGTGAAGGGAAGGTGCTCCCACGCCCCGGGGAGCAGCTGAGATCTCCACCATCCCATCTGCCCAGCCTGGCTGCCTCCTCCTCCTCGCCGGAGGTGGCGATCAAGGAGAGACTCCCAAGGCTGGAGACCTCGCTGCAGTGGCAGAGGCACAGCAAACCTGCAGGTGCCGCCTCCACTGGCACCAGCCATGTCACAGGTCCCGAGGAACAGGGAATACAAAGCTGCCAGGTCACCAAAACGCTGAGGGAATACAGGGATGCATAACACAGACACGCTTAATGCACTGATTGAGGTCAGGGCAGATAACTGAGGAGAAAAGACAAAGGATGTTGTCATGTACGTGTATTTTCAATTTATGACTCACTTCAGTTCTTTTTCCTTCTCAAACCTTTTAAGTTTCAAAAGGAGAAAAAAAAAAGCAAAGCAGCTCCCCCAGGGAAGAAGAACAAAGTACGTGATGAGGAAAATAATGTGCTTTCCTGTTGCTGAAAAATATCTTACACATTTGGATTACTTCAGTTTCTCCTCAAAATTAATGCAGATGCTGCTGACCATTTCCCTTTTATACTGATTAGCTTTTTCCAGGAAGCATATTTTTTTTTCCCCCCAACAGACTCCTTTCCTTCCTGAAGAAGCCTGGTTCATGCTAGAGGATGTTTCTGCCAGAATGAAGTCAAAGGGCTATTTTTAAGAGAAAAATCTTGTGTAGAAAGTGATTTTCTAAGACTCATGAAAAAAGCAGCTTGTGAGAAAACCTCAAAGCTGTAAAAAAACTTTTCCTTTTTTTCTTTTTAATATGAGTTTTATTTCACGAAGGGCAGAGCTTTTTAAAGCTTTAAATAAATCCAATTCCACGTGCTCATCCTACTCAGAAAATATTTCTACCAAGTATAGAAATATATTTTGATAAGACAACAGTAAATACAAGCAGCAGGTAACTCCCATCATTGTCAAGGACTTTGTCATGTGTTGGTTCCTGCTTCAGACTGAGATTTCCCACATTTGTGTTTGGTGAAACTGGAATAGGATCACAAATCAGGCTTGACAGAACTTTCTAGCCCCATTTCTATGTGTCTTTCCCAACGTCCATACCAGAATCAACTCAGCTAAACTTGGTGCAGTGGGTTATATCTGCAATAGTATTCAATAAAGGAAACATAGTAAAAAACCTTAAAACTGGGATCTGTGTAACACTTGGTGTAAAATCAAATATATCTTCTGGGAACACCCTGGACTTAAGCAGAGGCAGCTGCTTTACACAGAGGGATTAAAAGGGTAACACAAATCTTGGGAACAGATTTTGTATCCTGAAATTACAATTAATAAAGGCACATTGCACATTAATTAAAGATACATAAATATTTATTACATGCAAATATTTATAAGACCTACAGCTGCAAAACACAGTTTCTGTCTGCACGTCAGTGCTAAGCTTCCCTTGACTTTACCAGATGAAAGATCAGATCCTAAATTTAAATTAGATTTTAATTGGTGAAATTATCCTGGGAGAAAAGAGGCTCTTGAGGGCAAGGGAGGGCTACTGAGAGAGGTGGGACAACTTTGTGAGGTGATTTCTAAATTAAAATTACTATTTTTCTGAAACCTGAAACACAGCTGAAAGTTTAAGAAAATCACCCCTGTATCCATTAAACTGCTGAAAGGCTACGGCTCCCAGGCAAGGCTAGAGGCAGTTTTTCTTCATAATTGATATCTAGTCTTGTTCCCTCACTTCACTATTAGGCTCAAAACAAGAAACACCACCTTCACCAAGTAACAGAATGGTTTGGAGAGTGGAGCTCTTGCTTCCCAGTCAAAGTAACAAAATCTGATTTGCTTGTCCAGCTGTGACCAAAGTCTTCAATAAATTAGCAAACAGCCCCACACAGCAGTCTTTTAGCATGATATTTGCTCCATTCCTTGCAAATTATCTACAGGAATTACAAAGCCTACCTCTTAGGAACATCTTTGCCAACAAACTTGCCACAAAACCACACCTGGTATAGGTTGAAAAGGAAGACATCTGTCAGGCTCTTGTAAGTGCCTAAAGGAAGTTAAAACAAGCAGTGAGTCAGTGTGGGACAGCTCTGCTTTCTGCTCCTTATACTGTCTCTTTGCTGCACAGAAAATTTACAGCCTTCAAGTTCCTGAACTAACACCTTGACTGCTAATTGCATTCACTAGTGATATGATATAGCTGTAAAAATAAAGTCCAACGAACACTGCCTTGGTTTGGTATTTCTTACCTAAGTAAAGCAAGTGATGCAAAAATCACATTTCCTTGCATGCTTCAGAGGTCCATGAGTGTCTGTGTGCACACACATCCACATGCACAACTGTGCACGGGGGCCATCTGTCACAATCAGTTTCTTAAACTTAAAATCGTGATTAACTCAGAGACAGGAAGGAGCCTCAGAAGCAAGGGGGGGAAAATTGCTAAGATAATTGTTTTACTCTGAAGTAACCTGACAATCTCTCCTTCTTTGGCATTTTTTTAATAATTTAGAAGTACAGAACATGATGAGGCAACTTGCATGACCAGTGTCACCGGTTTAGAGTTTCTCCAAGGCAGCTGAATTTATAACGCTGTAGGGTACAATAACTTTATTTTTTATGCTTAGCTTATAACTATGGAAAATCCTTAATAAGCATACTTCCTTCTAGCACACAGTATCTCTCCAATCTATCCTGAAGCATGAACACTGACCCATATTCTTCCTTTTAAAAATGGCAACAGTCCAAAGACTTTTACACTCCTACAGTTTTGGGGTTTGGTTCAGTCTTGAGTTTAGGAGCTAGTTTCTCCTAATCTTACTGCCAAAGTACTGCAGATTCTCAGAGAAAAGATGCTTGTGAACAGGGTTCACTGTCACAAACCATTTACTTGCCTGCTGAATTTGTGTGGGTGTGAAAAGGTTGTACCACCAGACATGGGAACGCTGTAATCCAGCACCAAGCTCTGCAACAGTTTGTGTAGATCCATTCCATGGCTCCAGTCAAGTTAAAGAGACCCTTCAAAGACAAGGAGACTGAAGAAAGAAAATGAGAAAAAAAAGTTTGTTTATGCAGCATGTGAGCAAGTCACAGCAGGACTGCACAAACACACCAGATGACACGGTCAGCAGGGAAGGAAACACCCAGAGAACAGTCCTTGGTGAGCCAAGATTATCTATTAATCTAAGATTACAGAAAACAGAAAATACGATCACAACCCCTACTTGAAAGCAGGGGAAGAATTCTGAATTCCATTCTGTTCAGTGAACCTTCATTTCTTCACTTAAACCATTGCAAAAAATGAGAAAGTTTGCTGCTGGTGTCTGCCCTTAATCGAAGGCATTGAGTGGATTTCTTATTGGTATTTCAGTAAACACTGCAATGAAACAGCAGTAAATTTGATCTCAAGCAGTCAGAAACCTGATTAACAGATACAGATCTTTATGCACATATTTTACTTCCTTTCACTTAAAAAAATATCCCAACATTTTCTTCCACCATCCTGGAATTATCTTCATTTATTTTGTTAAAATCAATATCAACATTTATAAAATCCAAGGGGTCATCTATCTATCTTCAAGTTTTACAAAGAGGTTAATAATTTTAATTTGCAGAGTTGAAAAGGAAGTCTTAAAACATTATTATTGTTAAAGAATCTCTCAGTGAGGTTTTTCCACAATGTGTTTTTGTTATTGAAATAGCCAGCTACTTTGCAGTACTCAGTTCCTGAATCCAGACTGAGCTTATGAGTAGCTGAGCCAGATTGAATTGGAGGTGTTTTGCACATTTCCAGCAAACAGTTTGCACTTTTTAGGATTGGGCTTATACATCTGAAACAATTTTTAGAAAACTGGAAATCAGGGAAATATCATTTCTACACAGAATTGATCTGTGGGCTTCATCTCAGGATCCTGTTACAGGAATCCCTCTAGCTATCTTAATAAATGTTCATTACAAGATGGTCCTATTTGATGGAAGACTTTTATCTTATAATCAATGTGTAATTATGCTTAATGTTAAACAACTATTTCTTCTCCAGAAACTCTGAAAGGTGGTGTAGTGTATAAACATTTCATGGAACATACTTCGCTGAACTACACTGAAGGAAAAATATATTTGTTTCAAGAAATGCATGTGGGATTTTGTTCAGCTTTAAATTGCAAAATTAAGAATATTTATTAATCTTAATATCAGAGCAAGCAAAGTTGTTAAAATATTTAATTTTCAAATATTTTGATAACTACATTAGTATCAATAAAATTTTTTATGGATTAATGTTTCCAAATTTAATGATTTTTAGTTGTCTCAAGTTCTCACAATGTTTAACCTCACAACGTTTTCTCAGTATGTTAAAACTTCTTTGGGATTGACATGAATGATGTGGATGAGATTAGAAAAGACAGGATTAGACATTTAATGGGATTTTAAACAAAAAGGGGTCATGGATATTTCTATGAGAGATAATAAAGAATAAACTAATATAGGCAGGGGGATTTGCACATATCAGTAAAAATATTCTGGAAAAAAAATCTTACATAACAACACATTTCTATTCATAGCCAGATATATTTTCTGTTTTATATAGTTTTGTAATTTTCACTCTTTCTTATAACCTCTTTGGAAGCTGTAGCAACAGCAGCTAAAACAATTAAAGTTCAGTATGAGCTCCTCACTTTTGGCACTGGAGCCAAACTGGTCTCAGCGACATGTTGACATTGTTTAAGCCTATGGGAATTTTTGGGAGGAAAATGGTAAATTTTCTGGTTTTACAAGGCAAGCTGAGAGCAGAATTTGGCCCCACAAAGGTTTGGTGTTGCTAGAGTCTGCCCAATTGTGTTGCTGCTACTGGCACCAATATCCACTCTCCTCTGCCTCTCTTTTTTACACTCCAGTGTCACACCACAAGGCTCCCCCAGACCTCCCAGCAGAAGAAGACTTTTTCTCTCAGTTGATAGGGACAAACTCAGCCCTTGGTCCTCAAAGGGGACAGAATAATGCCTTAATGCTGCAACTCCTTCAGGTTCCTCCATTATTTAATTGATTTTATTTTACTTATTTATTTAGACTGATTGACTGGCACCTTAAAGGCATCCTGAGTTGAAGGCCCCATTTACTATGAATCACTTTTTCAAAACTAGAGGAGTCTCCTGAAACAAGCTGCTTATACCTTTATCATTACAATAAATTCCAAAAGCACAAAGTCCAGCAAAGAACCAAAGGGGAAGAAAAGACAAACAATATTTTGTTTAAACTGACTGCTTTTAAGAAGTGCGTTTTTACAAGTAGAATAAAATGCAATGAAAAGGTTCTCACCAGATTTCAGTGAAATATCTCTGGGGAAAATCCATTAGAAATACATTTGCAATCAGTCCAGTGTCAAATTTCTACTGTAAATATGGCAATTAAGAAGGTCAAGTTACCCAAAGTTGTGTAAGAGTGAAATGAGCAGTTCAAAAGGAATTTATGTTGCGAGTATTTTGTATACGATTTATGACTTTTACTCTCTGATAAAAGACATCACACATTTTCTTATATGTTACAGGACATTATTTTCACTGTAATAGGCTACTGAAATCATGACCCATTGCTGCCTTCCTTGGTTTCATGCAAACTCTTTGGAATTGTGCTCAAATCCAATGCACTGATTAGCTGGGAGCTGAATCCATGCCAATAAGAGAATGGCTGTAAATTGTTGGAGGAGCATAAATGACACCCACAGCACTTGTGCAGCAGAGAAAAATATGTAACTTGAGATTATGAAGTGTCCTGCTGTGACATAAATGGAGTGGAAAGGCAGGCACTTAGTCCAGAGAGGACCATAAATGGTTTAAAGCCAAAAAATGCCCAAGTAATGTGCATGGGTAGAAAGTGATTAAGGAGGTGACAAAAGTGAAGGTGGCTATCTAACCTCCAGTTTTCTGGGCTTTCATAACAAGGCTTCATCTGCACAGGGCTGTGATGCACAGCCACAGCTGTGCTATGTATTTGGAGAAGTGCACAGTGAATGGGAACTATGAACTCAACTCAAGCCTTCTCCCTGATACAACAGAAAATTTTTCTGACTCAACATCAGCTCATCATGGCATCACACTCTACCGGTGGAGAAGATGCTGCTAACTCAGTGTCTGTGGCACAGGGGGCTGACATGTGCATCTCTTGGCTTGTGTGCAGCCCTGAAGCTGTGCCTGTGTGCACAAACACAAGTCAGGAGAGGCAGCATCTCACACCAGGGACAGCTCTGCTGTGGTACAGCCCCAGGACTGCAGCAGAGCTGTTCCTGCAGGCAGCAAGTGGCAGCCAGTGCATGAACAGACAATGCCCTGTCCCCTTCAAAAGCAATACCTGGGAGAGGATCAACAGCTGAATGAAAAAAAAGTTACACCAGAAACATGAAGAAAATAGAGTCTGAAGTAGGTGACACTAGGAAAACAGAAATGGAACGTAAAATTATACTGGGAGGAGAAAAGCAAACAGCTTGCAGCCATCATGAAGACACCAGTCAGAGACTTTCAGGGAGAAAATGGTAACCAGCCTCCAAAGACAAGGTGCCTGTAGAGGCCACAGAATGAAGGAGACAATGAAACTCCCATCTATTGCTTCCATGCACAGCCATCAGGATCTAAGGGCTTTTGATTTTGTGCACAGAAACCAACCACAAGGACTGGGGGGAAGCATAGCAATGTCTCTTGTAGATGTTTTGTTTACCTATTCTCCACCATAGTGTCTTCAAAACGTTTCACTGCTGTTAAAAGTTTATTCTCACAGTGCTCCTCTGGAGGCAACACAGCAGTGTTACTGCCATCCTGCAGAAAGACACAGAGGGAAAATGTTACTTGCCCACAAATCCACAGGATGGATGCCTGATGCAGAGCAAGGAAGTGAGTTCAAGTTTCCTATGCCCCTCCTTCATATGCTGCTTTGTCCTTTCCTACTTGTCTCTCAACCCTTGTGAATGGGCAATGATTGGAAATGTGCCACTTCTGTGCTCAGAAATACAACCATGAGGGTAAACAGAGAGCGCCACAGATAGTCCAGTCTCAGTTCCATTTAAATCCATGACTAAAGGAACTTGAGACTGCTTTAGCAGAGCTTACTAAGTCCTAAGAGCCGTGATTCATTTTGGAGAAGGAAAAATGTCAGCCAAAAGGACCCCAAACCCCACCATCAAGTCAACAGTAAACCAGAGGTAAATAATTAAAAATATATAGATAACAGATTATATTAAGGAGGAACAGATAGTAATTGGCAATAACTCAAAGTTATAAAATGACAAATGGGACCTGTCTTATAACTTCCTGTAGATCTGGCCTTATGGTCTTGAGGGGAAATACAATTTTTTGACTGCCTCCTCATATAACTAAGGAATTAACTTCGAGTTGTCATACTCCTTTCCATTCCCTTCTTCACTCACACAAATGCCCTTCTCCATAGAAAGATCATGTGCAGCTTCAGGAAAACCATGAAACTCAGGAAGTTAATGATTCTTGTAATGCATTTCTACTGTTTTAATTTTGCTGAGGCAAAGAAAAAAAATCACAACTCTCTTGCTTCCTTGGAAATTAATCCTGCTGACTACTAACAAGTCTGTCATCCCCACTGGCTTTAAACGTCATCCACATTGTTCAGTATTGATACACATAACCTTTGGCTTCCCAAACTTATGCCCATATGTTTAGATGCTAAAGTTTCCTTCAAACTCGTTATACAGGCAAACAGTGCAGGAGATGAAAGTAACATCTTAATTAGCAGTGTCACTGACACATTTCCTACTAGAAAATCTTCCACTGAACCAAAAATTTCCCATATGCTTCTTTACATTGATTTGCACCTGTTATCAATTCTGTGCCAGCAGAAATACCTGAAAAGAGTATGAAGAAAAAATGCAGGGTTTCTGGTGATACCGAAACTTTCAACAGCATGTCACAGTGACTACAGGCTACAACCACCCTGGGATAGGTTTTAGCATCTTGCAAACTCGAGGCAACCTCTTGCAGGCTAAATAGATGAAGCCTGACCAACACTGTTCCAGTGTTTCTCTTGAGTAGGAAAATATTAGATCAGAGAGAGTAGGTCTAGCTGGGCCCTGCCATTAACCAAAGGATGCTGTAGATAAATATTGTATTGGCCTAAAATGCAACGGTCCAAGGCTTAGCAAATACCAGCTGCTCACAATCTGCCCTCTGCAGAATGACTTCTCAGAAAAGGAGAAGACAGAACAAGCACCTGAAAATCACAGGCTGCAAGAAGCAGTAGCAGGTTGTGCAAGGTAAGTGCAAAGTTTCTGTTTTCACCACTTTCCCCAAAGCATAAACATCAAGCTTTTCAGTAAACAGTGTGAGTCCAGGAGTCTGAGAAAGGATTTTGCCATCTCATGTTTTAATTCCTGTTGGTCATGGGGCAAACACACAACACACCCAAATAACATATACAACATCTTCTTGTAAAATTGGTGTGTATCAGCTGCCTGGGTCAGGCTGCCTCATCATGCTCCACTTGTCCTTGCTTTCCTCCTTGGTGCTAGGAAGGGTGTTTGCTTATTCCCTGCTGCTGAATGTGTCACCTGAAAGCGACACCACTGTCTATTGTCACTGTGCTGAATATAGTGGGAATCTCTTTTTAAAAAAGACATGTTGATTCCTGAATCACAAGTTTTTACTTTTTCACATTGACTCTTCATACATTTGACAAACCTCTGGTGACACCATAATTTGTTTCCAATGCTTCATGTCAGTGGAGGCAACTGTCCTATGTCAGTGGAGGCAAGCCATCCTTCACTAGCACCATTCTGCCCTTCTGGTCTGCTAAAGACCTGGCAGAATCTGACCCTGGAATCCTTTGCAGTAGAAGCTGTATTGTGCCAGCACTTACTTGTACCAGTCTGGAGACAGGGAATAGCGTGGAGTGGCAGTGGCACTTTAGGGATGAACAAGCCGTGGCCCAGCCAGGTCGTGTTATACCTCCTGTATCTATGAAAATGCAATCAAAGCACACAGCCTTCTGCTCAGGTACACCAGTAATAAAGCCATCCATCAAAGCAGAGTTATATTCTAGAACACACTTGTAGCTTCTCTTAGCCAAGCCAAACAAACTCACCTACTTTGCTTCAGGAGCCAGTTTTTTCTAGACCTTCAACACAAGCCAGTTCACTTGGTTTGTATTTCTAACACCAGAGATAGGCCTGAACAACTTCCTCAGTGACTGGTATTTGAGGCCAGTAAAAAGCATTTTTGGCCTTTCTCTGAGGTTCTCCAATCTTTAAATTATCTTAATTTTTTCCTACACATTTTCCTGTAACAAAATTCCTACTTTTGGGCTCTAAGTCCCATCCTCTGCAGGTGCAACATCAGTCTTTATTTAACTTGAAGTTGAACTAGGAGTGGCAGATATTCACATATATACATGTGATTATAAAAGTCTTCTGTAATACAAAAGCTCTCCCTGATTTGTTATTCAGTGTCCAAATAATTCCTGTGTGGCTCAAGAGAACCCCCATATTTCCATGAAGGAGAGAAGTGACTGAAGTTTGTGTGTGTAAGCATTAGCTACGTGAGCACTTTGACTATTGCTTTTTTAGTGGCTCATACACACGTAGTCTCCAATTTTATTAGAGAAAATTGCACTCCACTGATGGTGCTTTCTCCATGAAACAAAATCGTAGATACACTTGCAGTAACTAATGCGTTTCCCTGCCTCTCTTTTTATAAATTGCAGTTTTCCAAATTATTTACTACTAGTTTTCATTTTCTGAAGACTGTCATGTAAGATTAGCTTTCCTCTAAACCAAAAATTGCTTTTCTCTGGTATTACACAAGTGTGGTCTTACCCTATGCACTTGTATCCAACACAGAATTCAAAATGTTAATTTACTCTCAGATGAAAGTCCTTCTCTTGCTGCAACAGTGCTTGCTGCTCCTATGAAGAGCTCCTTTGGAATCTTAAGTATTTTGTCATCAACCATTTACCATGCTATGCTTACTCTGATATCCATTGTTTTCTGTTGCCTTTGGAACAGGCTTTTAACCTCAGATATCCTTTATAATCCTGACTTTTTCTATTAGACTTTGAGTTACCTTGTGTCTTACCAAGAATACACACTTCTATAGGAAGAAAACCAGGTGCTACAGCTGGATGGATCCCTCATGTGAGAGCATCCATCATCAGTTCCCAAATGTAGCTCTTAACCTTAGATCAGTTACACTGATTTTTCACTTTCATTTTCATAATCTCCATTTGTACATTATTCCCATTGTTGGGAGGGGGGTTCTGTGGAATGCAGCACTTCCTAAATGTGTGCTATACAAAACAATGGTCAGCCTTCCCTGCCCAAGTTATGTTAGACCCATGAAAGGGATGAGAAAGGATGTCAGCAATAAGGTTATCTTCCAATTGCCTTCCCTCACTAGGGCACCTGTTGCCTAAAGCTCCAGCAAAGTGCTGTTTAAGCTGCTTCAGCTACCCACTACATTCCTGGAGAGTTCCCATTTCTGATGGGGTCAAAGAGCTCTGTGCTTTCACTCAGGTTTTTTGTTAGCTCATTTTCCACCTGGAGTCAGTGCAGGTAACCTGCCATGCCCTGCAGTGTGGCTGAACCCCTTGGGCTGTATGTGGTGTCTGACAAGTCACCAATCTGCAGCTTCTGCTCCTGCCCAGCGTTGCACTGAGCTCCAGGAAGCTCACATCAGAAAGGGCAGAGTGCATCTTCATCACTAAAAGGGCTTCAGCCCAGTGTCTCCCAGGAAGTTAACATTCATAAAGCCTCACATCTGGGTCAACAAAACTGAAAACCAGGCCAGAACAGTGTACTTTAATGCTGCCTGAAGAGCTTAGCAGTGTTCTCTTTCCCACTCTGCCCTTGCAGTACTGTTGTGCCAGCTCTAGTGATCCAGGAATCCTAGGGTTAGTTTTGTGATCTGGGAGGCCAATGAGATAGTGTCTTACTTAAGACTCGACTTTATTTTTTAAGGCTGATTTTTAATGCACCTTGTAAATGAATTCTAATTTGATCTCTAATTTGAACTAATGATCAGTAATAGTATTTACATGAACCAGATATGGGACAGTTCATAAATCTCGGGTCAATTTTTTTTTAATTATTTGCTCACTGGGACATATGCATAAACCACAGAACACTGCAAACTATTAACTCACATCTTTTTCCCTTATGGTTCCAAAGCCAAAATGATCCTCCCTCTCCGATTAATTTTTTTAATCTTCTCTGAATCCATTCAAACTTCATCCAATAAGTGTCAGTAAGTGATAGTCACATCGAATAAAAGCAGAATTAGTAAACCCTCTAATTCCAAAGTGTTTAGCTTTGGAGCGCAAGAAGTTAAACACTCTCTTGCAACACATTGTAAACATGTCAATGTGTTTAACATCTTAAATGTGTTCTGTTCCCTTGCGCATGTGTTTAGAAAAGAAACAGGTTATGATATTTAACTAGTGGATGGATATATGTGCTCATTCCTACCAACACTTTTTAAACACTTGCGGACACTTAAAATTATGATGTGTTTAAGATTTGAACATGTATGCTTTTCTACACTAATCCAATGTTTGATGCATTTATTTAGAATAGCAAGATTTAACCAGGCTAGCAAAGCATACCATTTCTAATTAGCAATGCTCGATTTTTCTTCTACAATTTCTTCAGGCTACTCAAAACTAGAATGTAATCAGGTGAGGCTTTAACACAGTGTGAAGAGATATTCCCCACCAGAACTAAGCTGCATTGAGCTGAAGCTGATCTCATTTGTGAGGTGCAGAAGTAGCTACAACATTTCAAATGCACTTTGTTTCTCAAAGAAAGAACTCTGAACTACATGAGAAACACAGGAAGTTTGCAAATGGAAAGAAAAAAAAAGGCAGAGGAGAACATCTGCAAGCATTTTTTAAGGAGGGGTTTTTTTTATTATGTGCTCTATAGTTGGATAAAGGCATAAATTATCTGGAAATCGTAGGATCATAGAATGGTTTGTGTTGGAAGGGATCTTAGAGATCATCTCATTCCAAACCCCCTGGCATGGGCAGGGCTGCTCGAGTAAACTGAGTGCACTGCTCACTCACACACATATGGGGCTGCTCAGAGAGAAAGTGGCACAGCCTCGTCCACCTTTGACTCCTGCTGTACCTGAACTCTGCTCACAGGTCCAGCCCTGCTCAGGCTACTTCTAACCCTCCAAACCATGAAGCAGCTGCCAACAGCTGCCATCAAAAAAACTCCAAACAAACCAAATGTCAGCAATAAAATTCTATCTATCATTCCTCCAAATTAGCTTAACCTGAGGCCAAGCACAGGCAATGCTCAGTGCTTACAACCCATGACATGCTATTTCAGGACTTGTAAATGCAAAAATGGGTTCTTTTTTAGTGTGATAATTCAAATTTCCCTGTAAAATCCAATTGCAGCGGTTGTCAACCATTTCCATACCATGATCCTGTTACAACAAAAGAACAACTTTATGTCCCCACTCTTGCCCACTGCCACATCTTCCACCCTTAAATCTGTCCACAGGAAAAAGAAGGCTACTTGGGATTCTCTGAAATATCTTTGTAAGACAGAAACATAGTATTTAAAGTCCATCCCGGATTAGAAAAATACACATTACATTCAGGCAAAGAGTAAAATTAACTAAGTTCTTAAGGGTAACTAACGTGTCTGTCTTAATTCTTTCTCTCTCAAGAACCAATAAACATGGATAATTCAGAAAGCTGGGGGGCTATTTTATTTGACAGCCAGCCACACCAACTTAATTCATCTGTCTTTGCATTCCAGTTGTGCCAGTAAGCTCAGAAACCCCTGTGTCATTTTGCTAGAGGCTGTACAAAGCTCTGGAAAGAATTTGCATTCACCAAGGGGTCAAAACAGAGACAGAGCATACCAGCTCTTCCAGTTCCCCCTGCAGGCCAAGGGAAGTGGAACTCAGCTCCCTCCTGACTTTTTGTGCCAAGTGGCCTCCACAGAGTCACCCTGTGGAAAGGGAAAGGTCAGGCAATTTACAAATGGAAAAGAAAACAAAAGATGTGTAAATGTGGCACCTAGGAACACTGTTTAGTGGCGGACTTAGCAGTGCTGGGTTAAGGGTTGGACTTTGTGATCTTTGAGGTCTTTTCCAACCTAAATGATTCTAAGATTCTGTGATTCCAAAATACTCACTTGTATCAGCCTGTGAAATCCGTGACCCCACTTTTGAGACATCAGCAGGAATTTCACTGTTCCCTTCCTGGGTGACTGCCCAGCCTTGGCACAAACAGATAGTCTAGAGCTCTTCATCTGGTGTCCTGTCCTGAAGAGAGGAAACAGGACATGCAGGATCTTACCATGCTTGCCCCTGGGCAAGACAGCAGCACAGAGCTTTCCACAAATTATTTTTATTGGCAAGAAAACAAGGGTGATGAAGGTTGGTCATACTGAAGGGTACACAAGCTTACTGTGGACCAGTGTTCGAAGGCATTTTCTGAAAATTTTCAGCCTTCACTGAAGTACCAGCAATGTAAAAGCCCAGTGCTGGAGTCGTTTAAGATTTGAATGCCAGCTGCATTTTTATTGGCCGTCTGTGACTTCAAAGGGCTTTTCCTCCACTAATGTCCAGACAGGTAGGCTGCCCTGAAATCTCTCTGCCATGTTGACTTACAGATTTTAAACTGATTTTATCTTCAGGCTTGTGCCTGAAAATGAGCATTAAACATATTGGGGCAGAAATGAATTTCAGCATCTTGCACTCCAGCTACAGTCCCGACACTTAATCAGGCAGGGGACAGCTCATCTAAAAACATGGAGCAAAGATGTTCTTTGTATTCATACAAAACTTCATCACTTATACTTTAATCCCCAGACTTCAGGACAAAAACTTCAGAGGAGCAGATACACTGCTGCTTTGCCAAGATTTTATTAGTAAGAATAAGGAACAATGAGGAAATTCAGTTGGATGTTTAATGTATTTTTCAGTTTCAACAACCAGTTCTTTACTACCCCGTTTTATAAGAGTATCCAGCTCAGGACCCCATCTGACTAGATCCTGCTTTGGTGTAAAAAGGGACAGGCGTTGGTACAGAGAGTTGCAGTCTGAGGGGCAGAATTAGATCACTGGAATATTTCAGGTACCACCTGCTCACATGGGGATATCCACAGCACTGTAAAGAAAATGTTGGGGCTAATACCACATGACAACAGCCATCTTTCTGTATGAAAATGGATGGATTGTTTAATTGAGACACATGGGGAATTTTCCATCTGGTTCCTGGGTGTTGTTCCTTGGAACATCTCTAAATCCTGCTCCACTGTGTGGTATGAACACGTTACAAGGCTCCAAAGTGCTGCAGATACACAGGAATGACTGAATTTATAAAGGCTGATTGTGAGGTACTGCTGACCACAGGGAGACTCACTGAAATGCTGGTAATGCCAGCAAAGATACTATGAAGATAAAAGACACATTATTTCTAAATGAAAACTTAAAAATCAGCGAGTTCCTCTCATATGGTAATCAACTTGGCCTACTTCACAAACAGTACCAGCCAAATATTAGATTTATCTAATTGATAGGTATCTTAAGTACTAAAATTCAGGGCCTGTGTCTGAAATAACCGAGTCATTCTACTGAGTACCTGACACCAAAAACAAGCTATGGCAAATTTAGGCATAGTTATGCTTCAATATCTTTGATTCTGACACTCACAGAAAACTGAAGATGAACTTCTCAAACTCATTTCAAGACATACCTGCTGTGCTTGACTTTAAGGAGCATTACAGATATTTCAGGGGTTTCTTCTCAGCTGTTCAGGACTGACGACCTCGTACATTCAACAGTATTCCTAGAGACACTCATATTTCTTCCTGACCACACAAAGAATCTTGTCAAAGAACACCTGTTCAAAAAGAGGGAAGACTAGGATCACCTTCACCTGAGAGCCAGAGAGGGAATTTTTTTTTAAGTAAGGCACGTGCCAAAGTAATAACAATAAAGCTAATTTTCAAGTGGAAGAGGGAAGAGGAAAAGTGGGGCTCTAGCACATTTGGGGCAAATCTCTTTTTACTGTCTGCTTGTCATCACATGAGTTTTATGCTAGAAACAGAAACAAACACCCTGTCAAAATACTTCAGGCATCTGTTACTTACACAGATCTCTCTGACAGGTGAAATAACAGAAGTCAAAGAAGGGGGAAAACAGCAACACATTTATTAATGACTTTTTTTTTTTTTTTAATTTTAAGCAGCTCAATAAGAAAATATTTTCAAGATATTGCACACTGAAAACAAATAGTTTGACTCGTTGGTAAAGCCACATTGAGAATCAATAAGCCAGGAAAGGCAGGTTTGAGGGCAGCCCAGGGTACCTGCCTGGGCTTTAGTGCAGGAAAGCCTTTGAAGTTGCAGACGGCCAATAAAAACACAGCTGGCATGCAAGGCTCACACATCCCCAGCACAGGTTTTATATCAGTAATGTTTAAGCTGCAGTTGACTAACCTGAGAATACTCAGTCAGCTCTTACACAACTAAGAGTCCGGCTGGAAGCCCCTTTGATGCCCACAATATAAACAGAAAGGTTCTTGAGCAATTGATGCCTTCAAGGTAAGTGCAATTGGCCATCCTTGCCATCTCCCTGCTTACCAGTGCTTTTCAAAGTTTCTTTGGTCTTGCTGAATATACAGTTATGAGTCAATTAAAATCTGCTTTAAATTTACAAAATATACTTTACAGCTCACTGATTAAAATAACATGGGAAACTTTGTCTCTTCTTTCTTTTCTGCCAAGATCACTTTTATACATGACACATTTCTATTTTGGATCAGATTTTACCACATAATGATCAGATAAACAGTCCTCTGAAAATAACTAACTGCAAACAATCTGTATGCCTATTTTAATAAATTTCTTCAGACATATACATTCTGAAAGGAAAGAAATAGATACTTCTTCAGCATCCCAATGGTAGAGTGGCCTTCCTAGGAAAATGGAACCGGACCAGTAAAATAACAGCATCTGCTATTTTGACTTTCATCTTAACATGTACAAATTTCAGGGTTTCCAGCTGATCTGACAGAACACTTCCTGTTCAGGAAATAAACGTGTCAAATGATTTCTTGATTTAAAGTGATGGATCACAGTAGCTCTCTGTACTGCAGGGGTGCTATTCTCATAAAACATATGCAACCTTTATTACCAAAATGAGGTGGAATTACTCCAATATCACTTAGGGCAATTTCCTCAGCAGCCACCACGTATCTCCAATGTCACAATTCCCAAAAGGAGCAGAAGGAGGGGTGGGACCTGGAGGTAGCTTGAATCCTCTGCTTAGTCTGGTGTGAGGGAAAAGTGAAAACACTATGACATGTTTGTAATTTTCAGTTTAATTTAAAAGAAGAAAGTCCCTTTTTAAAATAAAAGGAACAGAGCTGGAGTTTAAGTTCTTTCATGAGGTATGAGTTGAAGTTTAAGTTCTTTCATGAGGTATGAGGTAGTTCCAGAATTACTTTGTTGCTTAAAAAGTTCAGGACAAAGTTTCTGGGGTGGAAAATGAGGGTAGTGGTAGGTCTTTCACAAAATGTGATCTGAATTGTCTAAAGAAAAGGGGGGGAGGGGGGAAACATGGTATTTTTAATAATATTCACCACAACTATATAACTCAGGGTAAGGAACTAGATATATTATATGTGATCAAGAAAAGGAGGATGCCAATATGGAAAAGTTCTAAGGAGGGGACAAAGAGCTCTGAGTAACAACTTACATAGTTAAGCAAGGTATCAAGGCTTGGTCTAGTAAGCAGCATTCAGGAGGAATAGCAAGGGCTTCCTTTCCACAGTTTATAGCAAAAGCTGAATTGGGATATCCTTACAATTATGATGGCCTCATTACTTGGCAACTGGAAAAAAATAGCAAAGAATAGGAAAAGATTATGAAAAAAATTCCAAGAATGGTGTAATACATAAAATTTTAAAAGATGAGACACATTTCAGAAGTATTAAGAATGCCACGTGCACTCCAGAGCCAAAGTCTGATGGAGTCCCATTGAAAGTAGAATGAATGCTGTCATTTACCAGACATTGGCGTAATAAAATTCCAGACTTGACAGAGGAATTGAAGTCTAGTTGTATGATGACCTGTCTCTCACACATTCCTGTGTGAGATCAGGATCAGGAGATCAGAGTGAAAGCTACTTTTACTGCCAGGAAACAGCTGTTTGCAACCTCCTCCAAAATGCAAGAGCAGCACTTCTATCAGGAGGAAACCAAAACAACTGAAGGGTAAGTTCTCTAAGTCCTCACTCACAGCAAAATACCAGAGAGGTTCAGAGAAGTGTTACAGCAGGGGCAAAAATGAATCACAGCCTCAGGAAAACAAAGTTCTTCTCTTAAAAACCTGCTTTACCCTAAGCAACCAACGTCAATCCACAGTATTTGCTAAAGAGATCAAAGTACCCCTGACATATCCTCACCTGCTGTTTACAATTTCTTTCATGTATCAACAGGACATGTAGCAATGGAAAGGATCTCATTTTACCTAATTGCCTTGCAATATCAATACTAAATAATAAATACTAAATGAAGGTGCTACCATCACTTCCGTCTGGGTTCTCCTCCAAACCAGAAGAACCAGGCTGTTTGTCCACACATGACTGCCAAAGCCATCTGCTTGCAGCCTGATCCTACAGCTTACTCATGTTTCTGAAACAAACTCGAATTTAAAAGGTGGATCTTACTGCTGATTGCCTGATATGTGCATGCACAAACTTACATGAAGACAACACAGGCCACACTTCATTTTCTGCAATTGCAACTCTAAATCGTCTTTTCTAATTTCTGTGCAGTGAGTACAGCTTGAGCCTACTTGATGGTAATAGAAAGCCTAAAATGACAGAGCCACTCAAGTACCAGCTATATGGAAAGAGGGAAATATTAAAGTTAGAAGGACATTCTTGCTTAAGTAAAAACTAACAACTCCACTGGGAATTTGGTTTGGGACTCCTTCTCCTATAGTTGCATATAAAATTGCAAGATGTTGAAAAGCTGAGTAAGCTACAAAGGAAAAGTAGAGGTGACCCTTTTATCTTGAAGGAGAAGGCAGTAGAAAAAGAGAGTTTACAGAAGGAAAGCGTAAATTTATCCTAAAATGTCTTTAGTAGACTGGCTTTGAAAGATATCAATTACAGCTAAAAAGTGGAGAGGTTTTTTATTGCTGTTTTGGAAGAAAGTCAGCTTTGAAGAAATGGATGTGCATGAGGATATTGTCTTAATGCAGAAGGCAAGTATAAATGACTATTCTAAAAATTACTGCGTGGATGTCTACCAGACTTTTACATCATCTATCATTTTATACCATTTAGACATATATTTATTGGAAGACAAGACAAAGTAGACATCAAATTACTTTTAAAAGAGAAAACCCCAAGGACAATATCATGTTCTAGAAGTTGGAGATGCAACAAATTGCATTTTAGATTCCTACTGATACTGTTTCCATGCTTTGACCCACTGGAATTAGAGGTTCTTGGGACTAGACATTGAACAACACCTCTAAGAAACTTTCAATTAAATGCAGAACACTAAAGGGATTTGCCCACAAGGCAGTGGCAAAACCAGGTGTAGGAATCAGACCATGCTTCAATTCTCTCGGCTTTGCAACCAGCCACATTGTCAGTATCAGTAGTAACTGTCTCTTTAAGAAGAATCTGATTTCATACCAGGGAGAAAGCATTGAGAAGTGCTTTCCTTGTGAAAGGTAGGGAAAAGAACCCAGCCTGCCAACAAGCCTATTTCAGCAAGGACACATATCACCCTGTTGTGAATAGAGGCTAATGTACAAATGACAGGACACCTACCAACTACAGCTCCTCTTTCCATGAAACATGAAACTTGGCTTAATTTCCTCTCATAATGACCATTAAAAGCCTTAAGGTTGCACTTGTACCCTAAGTAGAGTTGTGCTTTTAATTTTAGCAAATCCAAATGTTCCCTCTCATTGATATCCCCGATGCTATAAGAGTATGAATTATTGATATTGCTTGACTTCAATATTTTATGCTGCTGTGGAAATGGATAGCGGAGCCAAATCACAGCCTACAACTAAATTATGAAGGTCATCTGAAAGAATGCCGAGCAATCAAAGTCTGCTTCCCTAGATCAAAAGAAGGTCTGTGAATTTTCTGTTGAGTTATTCTTTCCTCTATTATTTATTAGTCATACACCGCTGAGTCAGGTTTGAAATAAAATACTGGAATCTGAAATGCATTCCAGGAAAAAGGCTTCCTGTCATCAGCACATGCTATTTGCTACAGTATTTTGTAACGAACTGTAATTTTTAGTGACAAGCATTTACTTATGTCACAGTTTTCAAGTCAGCTTCTTGCAAAATAGACCAAAGCAACCTTCAAGCAGCACAGCTAATTTCAGATTTACTAGACAAAAACACAAAACATAGCTGAAGGTAATGACCAAATGGTCATTTAGTACTGAAATGACTGATTTCTCAGAGATCCTTACAATTAAGGATCATATTCAATAGATTACAACACCATTTGTGATATCTGAGAAAAAATAGCATCTGTAGCACAGCTGGAGCAGCTGTGTTGGAAAATCAATCATTGCCTGGCAACTGAGCAACTGATTTTCCATCAATCAGTACACAAGGCATTCTGTTAGGTTTATAAAACACATAAATTTGTTGCAGTCTCTGCAAATGCAATAAGTGGGTTAGAAATGTAAATGCAATAGATAAAAGACAGGTTTAAAGCGGCTATCAGACTTAATATGAAAAGAGCTATATTTATGGATGCTGTAAATACAATACTATAGTAATAAACAGATGAACTGCTCAGTGTGATTAGCTTTGACAACAGAGAGAGCTGAGTAATCCAGAAAGTAGGACTTTTTCCACTGTAGCAAACGTTTTGTGCTACATAACTCTAATTTTTCTTTTTTGATAAAACAGTCATTCATGGAAACAGTTACTCCAAATTGTGCCAAGAGCTCATAAACCCCTGCAAATTCCTGCAGCTTAGTTCTTTTTTCTAGAATTTTATTGGCTTAGCTGAGCCCATCAGTAATACTGCAAATCTTATCATTCTGTTGAGATTACCCCACTTCTATAATAATGTCTCCAAGCTCATTTTTAAGGGACAATAAGGATTGTAACCATTCTTCTAATTCTAACATAAAAGAGAAAGCGAGGGTGGGGGAGTTATAGCAGAAATTGTACAAGTTAGTACTAAAGCTATGACATTTTAATACTCATAAAACATAAGCCTGTTGCCTGATGTCAAGCCCTAGCGAGGGACGAGGTGCATTTGTGAGTAAAGTGATAGCTAGAGCTCGTCACGTTACTCAACAGACCCGCAACTGGCCAAGCTGGCAACCCCAGAGAAGCTGATAACCCCCCTTTGGACACTGCTGCCTCCCTTTAGACATGGCCATCTGGAAGGCAAAAGTCTCTTCACACAGCACTCCCATACTGTGCTAGGAAACCCTATTTCTCCCAGCTCTGTTTTATCCAGCAGTATCTCTTCTGACACCCAGCCTCTGTTCCCACCAAACACCCCCAAATAGCATCGAGCTGGAATATAGCACAGCCTTACACCAGTGGTACTAACAGGAAAATCACACGTGAAGATTTGTGTATTTCCTTAAGTATGCCTGAACAAAGAAAAATTACAATGGTTTTAGAGAGCTGTAGGGAAGGACAGTCAATGCTTGGCACCCACAAAGAACAAGGTAGTTGGTTATCCACGCAGTCAGGCAATTGTAGCCAAAATGACAAGGCAGGTGTGAGAAATACACCACAAAGTTACCACACGCCAAGCTATGGCCAATCATTATTATTAGCTTAGTTCTTAATCAGTTTAATTGACAAAGCCTTTCCCAAAAAGCAATTTTCCTCCATGTCTGGGAGACACACAAAGAATAGCATAGAGGTAGCTTCCTGTATAAGTGAGTGATTTTGGCAGTTTCATACAGATCTTGGTAGATCTCGTAACCATATTCTACAGTTGGCATGAAAATATTGCAGGAGCAAGAGATTGCAGAGATATATAGAAAAAAAAAAAGAAAAGAAGAAGTAAGTCTGGTAAAATGTAGCTTACTCTTTATATGATCTCCAGCTGTGAAACCCAACCCCATGGTGCCACCATATACAATCCTGTAAAAACACAAAGACTGAAAGTTTCTGATTTAGCCATACTGATCCAGGTACCATGTCAGCAGTAAAGAGAAGTATCCCTCTTGCTTTTGTTTTTTTTTGCCATTCACAGGTGCTGTCTTCTAAAACTTATAAAAGTATATATATTGAAGAGATTGCAGAACTGAATGATCCTCTGTGGAATAGTACCTAGAAAAATCTCAGACACTTGAAATAAAAGCAATTTAATTGACAACTAAGAATTAAAAAAAATTCATAGTAATTTAGCCCTCATGAACACCTTCACCCCATCCCCTAAGTATTTTCAGGAATGTTAACAATCTATTTTTTTCTTTTTATCTAAATATATTCTGCTTCTAGTAGCTGTTTTTCTACATATTGGCTTTGCCCACCATCTATTACTTTGAAAAATGTGCAAATGGGACTCAGGATCTTTGAAGCTGAGAGTAAGTTTTTGTAGTAAAAAAGAAATGTTAGGCTCAGAATGCCAAACAGGATTCAAACTTTCCACTAACTAAAGAGTTCCAGTTAGCACCAGGTTTTCAGCCCAAAAGATAAAATTAAGTTTCAATATATTTGTGAATACTTGTAAACTCTAGAAATCTTTGATATTAGTTCCTACAGTAACAGACAAGAAAATGCAGAGGCACATTTTAATTACCTGTCAGGAACTAAATAAAAGATTTGTTTTATTGAATACTCCCTGTGTGTAATATAACTATGGAAACAAGTCTGAAATCCAATTGACTTTTTATTTACAGGCTCCTAAAGAGCTATTAAAACATAAAAGTGAACTACTTAAAACCTGTTTGAAGTTTTATTCTTCTTTAATGTATTTTTCACCTGTTTGATGATTGTTTATACTTTGTAGCATGATGAACTGTGACATTTTTTGCCATTTCATCATGTTGTAGATTTTGCTATATTTAAGTCAAAATATAGCAATGTTTGCCACAAAAATAAACTGTTGTAAGAAGCCTGACCATGGCAAAAACGTGTTCTAAGCCAACAGTGACAAAGCTCTTCACATTCATTTCCAAGTTCTCAGATTGGCTCCACTGCAGATGCAGAGAACAGGGCACTTATGCTCTGAAGAGGTGATCCTCTAAACAAAGTAGTCAGATTAAAAAAGTAGTAAGAAGGGCACTGCTCTTACTACTGGTGTAGATATGGCAAGTGGAAATTAATGTTCCTTGCATGATAGTTCTTCAGGAAGCATAAGGAAAAGGCAGGAATGGAACTGTATACTGACATCCTGGAAAGTAAACAATCAGCCAAAATTCATGTTAATATTAGTGATGTTCCACCTGATAATCTAAAAGCAATATTCTCCCTGAATGCTACAATGATATCCAAAACTTTGAATTGCATTCTTATAGAGGATCAAATGTAAAATATTGTCTTAATAGAGAAAATATCTCAGGCCTCACCTTTGGCACACTTCTAAATTCAATCCAAGCACACTTCTGGTCAGAAGAAATAGATGGATGCCTTGGCTCTCTAGAGGATCAGAATACAATTTTTTTAATTGTAAATTGTCTCATTTATTCATTTTTGACCCATTCTTCCTGTTCAAAATCAACTGAACTGATAACATAAACTTACAAGACAGCAAGCTACTATGCCTTGGTTACCATTCACTACTATCGACAATTCCAGTACTCAGGATAAGCTCATCAGTGAGTATCTGGTCACAGTTATTCACCCATGGGAGGCACAGGAAGCTAGTTGAAAGTATTGGATCTTAGTCTCATGTCTTAGAAGTACTCTGGTATTTCACATACTAGCAAAATATAGTAACAATGTAGTAGTGCTTCTATCATTACCCCGTTATCCTAGCAGTTGGTAAACGTCATTGAACTACACCATCCTTCCCTCAAGTATGGACTAGATACCTACACAGGGAGTATTTAGACAGCTGGAAAATCCAGCTGATGCACTAAAATACGCAGCCCTGAACACGTCACTTCTCTGAGCAGGGAGACTGCACTAGACATTCTCCAGTGGTGCCCTCTAACCCCACTGACGCTGTGATGACACCTCCTCACTATGAGGAGTTACCATAGGCATGTCAGCCCTGTACCAGCTCCCCTGCCCTGGCCTTCCATAGAACTTGAATTGTGTTCAGGATTTCCCTTCATCTCCTCAAAGGGCTTCCTAAAAACCTCAGGTGTGCATCCCTTCTCTCATACAATGGAGGTCTCCATAAAGCAGAGTTTGCCTCCTCAGGAGACAGAAGTGTACTTAGTGATGGGTTGAGCCAATGGAATGAACTCCCATTGGAAAGATAAACCTATTTCCTGAGAATTAGTTCTACCATTTTCTGGCTCCATGTGCAAGATGTTTCTTCTGCCTTGTGTTCTCCAACAGAAATAAAAAGCAACAAGTACACATGAAAAAACCAAATCCAATCTGACAAATGAATGTATAAAAACATAATATCCTATCTACTTTTCGTTCCTTCTGACAGAGGATCACTACAGGCACATGATGGATTCCAGTCATCAGACTGAACTACTGGTAAACACCCAACCCGAGACAGCTGGAGTGCACCCTTCAGTGCACCAAGGGGTGCACTCTAAGGAATTAGGCACACTAGAACTTGCAACCTGCCTGGCACATATGGAAAGCCATCAGTAAGTATCAACAAGGATTGATTGATCATGGTACAATCTCTTCTCTCTCCGAGCTGGAGGAACTGGAAGCAATAAACTTGATTGTACACCAGGTGATCCTGAAGCTTTCCTCTAATTATAGTAATGTGTATACAAAATAGAACAATATAAAACATGTTGGAAAAAATTGTTTTACACACACTAATCTGATTGTATGGCTTGACTTCACTTCCAATTCTTCAGTTTGTTGCACAGAGGAACAGGTAGGTCAAAGACACGTTTCTGTCTGTGCAACCTCATCTTTAATATTACTAGCCCCAGGTCTTACAGTCTGGAGTGGGATATGCAGGGAGATTTCTGTTAATTCTTCCTGTTTCAGTGGACCTTATTCAGTATGTCCCAAATCCCCTGATAGCCACAAGTCTTTGGAATATTATTTCTTACTACTGGAAACCACAGATATCTCAATACTGAAGTTCTAGAATACTTTTGCCATTCATGTTCTGTACTCAATTTGCCTTCTGAGCTTTGCCTTGAGTGCTGAGAAAAATAGAGGTATTGGCAGTGGCAATCATGAGATTTTGACAATGGCACATGTTCTCAGGGGCTCTTGTTGCCTCAACTTGTTCCTCCTTCTATGTACCTAAACACAACATTATTCTGACGTACTCTGCCCATCTGTATCTACACCTGAAGGCCTGGATTGGATGCAGACAGTCTTTTCCAGTAAGTACAGGGAATTTCAAGTTTCAAGTTTTCTAGGATGCTAACTCAATTTAATTGTGTTTCTAAAGAGTGTTACGTGCATACAGACTGGAAAACATCCACCACAGTTTTGGAAGCTTTGCATCATTTGTCTAGAACAATTCAGGGTTGGGTATCATATTAATCCCAAGGAAATTACCTCAAGCAATTATCTAATTAGGCAGAGTTTTCTCTCTCCCTTTTTCCCCTTCCATCCCATCTCTACCACTGTCCTAGCTGTCATCTCATTTGTAACCATCACCCAAGAGGCACGTATGATGAGAAGGTCTCTGGCCAAGTCTCCCACTGGTTATATACAAATGATGGATCTGAAACACATTACAAAATTCCTTCATTCCTACATTCCTAAGACAGCCCAAAATAATCAGGCCTATTATGTAAAATCCACCTTCCACTGTGAAGATGAGAAAGCCATTCAGCTTGCAGAAAATGCTCAACAAATTGTTTGGAAATTTTACATGCATATGCTAATACACTCGCTCTGCTTAGGTGGAGGTGCTCCCTGTAGCACCGCTGATTATCGGATTATCTAGAAGACATTGCATTTTTAATTTAGCTCCATTTTTTATAAGCTGTGCTAATAAAATCTGCACCCCACGGAAACCCCCTGCTCATTAGCTATTACCCACCCTCAGGCAGCACAAGTCTGTTTACATTACAAATAAAAGATAAAATATGCTCATTGCCAGCTTCCCCCTTCCCGAGGGACACTTGTCATGAATCTATCCTGCAAAACTATCTCTTCACTACTCTCCCCTGACTTCCCCTTGCCCCAGGACACTTTGCCTTCATTTATCTCTTTCGGACTTAACAAACCACTACAACTACCTTAGATCAATTTCTCAAATCACAGTTTAATTATTTAGAAGGAAGTGAGCTTTTGCTCTCCATTAAAACAACAATCCCTACCCCCAAGGAACAACATTAAATCATTGTTTAATCCTTATTACTGCCTTAGGCCTCCCTTGGTACTGCAGTGTTGTTGAAACTTCATTTCAATATTTACCACTTAGATCACTTAAGGGCTGTCAGCTTTAATAAAATTTTATCAATTGGATACTTATATTATTCAGAGTTTCATAAAAATAACAAGACCTGCCTTGGTATTTCACTCATATATGGGCTAATTCCTTTGACTGCTAAGGGATTTCATTTTATTAGTATTTAAACATAATATGAGTGATTTTTTAAACTGATATATATTGCATGAAGTTAGTAAACAACACCATACTAAGTTACATGAATTTTAATATATGTACCACTAAGTTTACAACTGCAATACACAAACCAACAAGGTAGATATCACGGTGCAGCCTCCTAAAAAGCCTGATCTTTAAAGAGATTTGTCTATCTCAAATCTTTTCTGCAGTGTATAGACTAGTGACAATTCTCTGTGGTAGGTATGCGATAAAGATATCCCACGATTTTGGTTTCCAGAGACTTCTGCTGTCAAAGAACATGTTAAGACTTCCCATATTCAATAAATCCAAGCAAAAATTGACAGGAAATATATCAGCTCAATCACTAGGTTGGTAATAATACATTATTACTTCATATTCCCTCTCAAACCAAAAGAGTGAATGACGCCATATCTGAAAAAGGCATTTCCAGAGAGTTCTGCTATTTAGCTGTAGTAATTCAAGTTGGAACAGACAATTCCTATGTACTCCACCAACTACTTGGTCAAGAGAGATTTCTGGAATCATCCAGCTACAACTGCAGCCCAAGCATTTCCAAAATTTCCCTGGTAAGTGCAGTTTGTCATTGCATCACTAATAATACCTGTTTAAACCCAGAAGCTACAGTTGCTGTTGGTCTCAGGTCTGTAATAGGTTCCTCTGATACCAAAAACCTGTAAGACAGATCCTGCTTTGGACAGGTACTACTGGGAGATTAAGTGCTGTGTTTTTCAGACGATTGACTTTGCAAAGACTTGTGAGACACAACTTCTTTATCATATGGTAGAACTGTATTCTTTCTGTTAGAAGAAGGGACAATGTTTTCCCCAAGTGGATGTGAATTTATACTTTCAAGGCAAGGATAGTGCACTTTACATTAAGAATGATTAACTCATTGCAAGCCTGAGAAATTTGCACAAATACATCTAATACCTCAGTGAAAAGGGCAAAAAAATTGACGTGCTTTTAAAAAAGAGTGCTTTTTTTTCAAAATAAGGATTACAGATCAACTAACACTCATGGGACTATCCATGTCTATCCATTCTGCTTTTCACCTGAAAACAATTCCACACTCCACATTTCCTTTTAGACTTATATCTCCTCACCATTGTGACCATCACCCTCTTAGTCCTATTTTTAATAGGGTCTCTTCTAGCAGTAGACTTTTTTTAAACTTTGATTTTCAATGTTTGACTTTCAACAAATCTCTTTCAAAAATATCAAATGACTTGTTTCTTGTAGATAATTTTGGCTCTTCAATCAGTTTTAAACCTCTCTGACTACAGTTTCAGTACTTATGGAATTTAGGTAAAACTCTGAAAACAAAAATAAAAGATAGAGGTCTTAGAAGATCTTGGTTCAATTTAAATAATTAATCATACACTGAGGGTGTTGAATGTGAACATGCCATTTATTTAGATGTCTGGATGGTGTTAAGTCACTTTGGGATTAAGATTCTCAACATCTTTCCTATATGTAATCAGAAATAATTACTCATAAATTGCATGAAACTGGACCAGACTGAATAGGAAAAATCTCCTCCTCTGGAGTAACAACAAGTACTGCATTTTAAATCAAGACTTGGTCACCCTTCTTTAACCTGTATCTACTTTGAAACACATACTAAGGCGCCAAAGTCAACTGATTGATTGCAAATCCTCTAACACTACTTAGCTCCTGTGAACAAGGCTGGATTTTCATATTAACAGTGATGAGAAAAGTACATTAAAATAGAAAATGACACAAAAGGAACGACACAAAGTACACTTCTTCAAATTCAGTATTGTTTCCAAAAAAAGCTTTGTAAATTATAACTGATCAATGCTGATATACACATACTCCCTGCACTCAAATGTGCAGACTTTCAGGATTTGGCCAAAAATGGTGATTGTAATTTTTTAAATTATAAAGAAACATTATTTGGAAAATAGTTTAGCTTAGATAGTAGGATGAGTTAGCACTCACGATCATTTACAAAGGAGAGTCACAGCGGCACTGTTCCTGCTGATGTTGGTGGAAATTCTGCCATCAGCTTCAGCTGGAGTCAGGCTGCATCTATAAATTGCTTGAATGTTTATTACCATTTTTTTAATGGCAGTAGTAGGAAAAGGCTTGAGCTGTAGATCAGGACCCTCAACATACTCAAACAAATTCAACAAAAAGTCAAAGAGCTTCCAGTCTACAAATAAGCCATAACAAGGCAACTGAGGGCCACAACCAAGAATGGTGTTATACCCAGTGATCGTAGTAACCCAACTGCCTAGGGCTTGATTATAATTAAAAGACACTAAGAAAGGCTTAATTTTAAGTGGAGCCTAATAATTAACATTGAAAGAGTAGTAAAGCAGGGAGCATGACAATTAAACATCCCTGAGAATGTAAATATATGGATACGAAGTGCAGAGTGAACGTTGCCAATTTTCAAGTCAATTTTCCTAGTGAAAGCTCTAGTGGGGCAGACAAAAACCAGAGCTTATAAAGAACCTGGTTGCAACCTTAGCCACAGAGTCTTGACCACAGCTCCATAATAAAATTACTAGTATATTAAGCATGTGAATGTGGGGTGATACAGAAAAGAAGATGGGGCCCCCATAGCTGGCTGGCAAGCCAACTGTGATTTTAACTAAAAGCAGATGGTTTTCAAGAACGAATAGGTGCAACTTGCTCTTTTATGCAAGTCACGCTCAATTCACAACCATTTTCTTAGATGTACACCTTCAGCACAGGAGTTCATGTGGTCTAAATTGTATGTAATAATCCAGATGGGAGTACAGCGATTCTGCATCCTTTCAACTGGAGGGTCATGTTACGCAGCCCTCCCGTTTAAAAGCATATAAAAACCCAAGCTATTCAGCGTGCAGCTGAGAGTGCAAGGGCTTTAATCTTTACATTATCCATATGAACACACTTTCTATTTTTGTTTATTGTGCCATACAAACCTAATTGCTGTTGCTTTAGAGCCAGCAAACCCTAAAGGGCAACAAATAACCTCAGGCTTTGGTAATGTCAAGTTTCACTTTTTGGTCATCATTTCTAACTCAACCCAGGTCAGCCATGGCCAGAAGCTGTCACCAGCTGGTGGTGTATGTAAAGCCCGTCGTCTGAATCCACCTGCACATATAAAATGAAGACAAAGGAATGCTCACAAAGGAGAGCATGATCTGTTGGCTGAACTGCAGCATAAGCAGGGAAATTGAACTGCACTCATGTCTAAGGAGGATCCCTAGAGGCAGATGTGGATTGAAGAGCTGCCCTCACACACTAAAATATTATTTAGTTGGGAAACCATTTCAGAAACCTCCAAACTCAGCCCCTAACTAAAGGGCAAAGCTTCACCAATATCACTGAGTAGCGACCTTAATTCGTCAAGTACTACTTTCTTTAGAGGATCTGTGAATTTTAAAGCACTTTTTAATCCTTTCATATGAAATCTACTTGATGAATTGATAGGTTTTAAGAGATGTCTTCAGAAGGATAGGTGGAAACCTGGACAATCTTTTCTGTTTGCTAGCCTCCCACTTTTCATTTTGTCCTCTTGAGCCAGATTGAAATATGCCAAATTGTGTGAGCTGTTACCTTATGGAGCTTCTTACTCACAGAATGCATCTTTTGTTACATATGGAGGTGTTAATCCCCAGGTAATCAAAAGCTGAATTAGTTTATAATGAAGGTGAAAGACTAGCTGGTTTATGTTGCTGCTGAGCCTTATAGGTTTTCTTGTTTTATTTTATTCAAAGAACTATGGGGTGTTAACAACTTCTGCAATAAATCAAATAAAAGTAATATAAAACAAGGCCTACCAGTAGCTCCATCCTGGGTTTTGCTTGCACAAGGAAAGGCAGCTTGGCATCATCACAGACACATTACTAAACACTGAAGTACAAAAGAACCACAGGAACTTCTACCCTTGTGCCTCCCGAGCACTGCTTTCTTGCCTAAATATATACAACCAAACAAGTATGTTCATTTAGCTGTTTTCCATGACAAAAAGCAGCACAGCTCTGGAAAGAGAGATCAAGAGATCACTTGGGTAATCCAAAAATAGCTTACCTGCAGTACGACTCTTGCCTCACATGTCCTCCATGTCTGTGAATCAATTCAAACTTGTGACTGATTATAACAGGCCAAAATGAATACTGTTCAAATTTTTGTTCGAAGTAGATTATGATCTTCTATGTTTGTAACTTTATGTTCATCAGCTACACATACAATTACTAAAAGATCAAAGTTAACCAGTGCTGCTGTCCCTTACAGATTTATCATTTTTACTTGAAAATGATACTAATTCTATATTTATAATAGAGCTTGCATGGAACATTTTTTTTTCCCCAGCACTCATTCAAGGATGGAAATCTTGAAGGCATATAGATGGGAATTTGAGATACACAGAAAGTGGCTGAACCCACCAAAGTCACCCAAGAAGGATTTTGAGCCTAAGCCTCTTCAGTAGAATCTTTGCCTCATCGCTTCCTCAACTTGGAAATACTTTCTCCTCTTTTTACAGTTAGCACTGC